>PVIC010014958.1:0-21546 GCA_004025085.1 Thryonomys swinderianus
CTTCTGTGACTCTGAGCCCTTCCTCTTTCAGAAAATAAACATAAGAACACCTACTTATGGAATTATTATGGACTATAAAATTAGGCCTAGGTCTGAGACTATCTGTATGCTTAGGAGGTGCGTTTGTGTGGCTTATGGTGGGGCCGAGAGGGGAGTGTGCTCAGTCAATGTTTGTAGAATGAATGAGCAACACACACTGGCCATGGTGGATGGTCCTCCCCACCCACCAGCATGGGTCACCACATGGCCAGGGCCACGGCACATACAGGTGGGCATCCAGTTGGAACAGGCTGGCCAAGACGTCACTGTTGCTAAGATGTGTCCACCTTTTAAAATGGCAGCCTATCTTTTTTATAACAATCAGAAGAATTATGTTGTTTGAAGAATGTTTAAAATATTTATACCCAAAGCAAAGGAAAACTAATGATAGCTAGCAGTTCTTGAGCACTTGACCGTCTATGTGCCAGGTTTCTCGAACTTTCCCCCAGGACAATGGTAAACAGTTGATATTGTTTGGGGGCCCATTTGCAAACAAGAAAAGTGAGGTATAGAGAGGTGAGAGCGCTTGTCCTCTCTCACACTACTCCTTGGTGGTCCAAGATAGGCTTAGAACATTTGATTCCAAAGTCCACAACACCAAAAGGCCTAACATTTCTAGCATGGCTGCCATCTCATAATCCCTTCAGTGAGGTTTAGAGTCTAGTCACCATGGAAGGGTAGGAACACACAGCCCAAGTGGATAGAGGTCAAATGTCCATTTCAGGGCTGTCTCAGATGAGCATTAAGCTCTAAGGAACACTGTCTTTCTTGCCAGTGAGGGGAAGAAACCCCTGAGCAACTGGGGTCAGTTAGGCCTCAGCATATGATGTGGAAAAATTTTCCCTATCCAAAGAAAAATATTCCCTATCCAAAACCTCCACATGTAGTGTCCAATTGAGAAAGGACAGGCAGGATACATGAGAACTGAGAAAATAAACTTTTGTTAATTTTTTTTTTAGATGGTCTCACTTTGTAGTTCAGGCTGGCCCTCAGCTCACTATGTAACCCAGGCAAGCCTTGAACTCAGCAGTCCTCCTGCCTCTGCCTCCCGAGTGCTGGGATTACAGGCATGAACTACCATGCCCAGCACTGTGGTGTGTGGTACTGATTGCTGCTGGGTGTGAGTATTGTTATATGTAGTTACTGGGATCCAAGCAGGGACTTCGTGCTTGCTAGGCATGCACCACAATCACTAAGCTAAATCTCCAGCACCCAAGGTTTTGTTAATTTTATATGTGAGATTCCACTTGGTCTAACCTAGATCCTTCTCTTTCCATTTTACAACTTGCCCCCCTCCCTTTCATTTGTTTAAACATATTTATTCAACTGTTGAGCCTATGAAGAGGGATGTTTCCTACACACTCAGACAGCCCTTGAGGATCTACACAATTTCTCTGTTTGCTGGCTTACTCAGAAGGAATATAGAATATACAGTAATCCACTCACCTCTTATTTTCAGGAATTGCCAAGACCCTTGGTGGATGTTTGAAACCACAGACAGCACTGAATCTTATACTGGTATATTTGAAAATTATGTGGAATGTTTACATTTTTAAAATATTACAGCAAAAGACATATGGCCATTAGTGACCCTCAAAATACCCCCCCCCCCAATTCGAACACACTTATCCTATCGTTCTTGTCACTTTCTGAAGCAGTCCTGGAAGTCCTCTTTTGTGATATCTTGAATAGTGTTGTGGTAGCTGCCTCCATATCCGGAATCTACTCAAAACATTTACGCTTTGTGGACTTTTTGACTGCAGAGGAGCCAGAAGTCACACAGTGCCCAAAGAGTGAATAAAGTGGCTAAGGACACACTGACCTTTTTACAAACCTGCCTTCCCTGTACAGCACTCAGCAGCAGCATCCAAGATATTTCTGAAGATATTTAAGGAGGAATTGATGGCAACATGTAAATGTAAAGAGGGATTGATGGCAACGTGCCTTTTTACTGCAATAAATAATTTTTAAATATTCAGCATATATTTTGGATCATGCCTCGTATATGCTGTTTTCCTTTATATAGACTCCTGTAATAAAGTTTAATATATAAAACAAGCACGATAAGTGAATAATGATGCAATAATATTGAAAGAGAACAAATACAACAATATACTGTAATAAAACTATTTAAAGCAGGAATTATTTTATTTCTGAAATCTTCCATTTAGTGTTACCAGACCTTGGCTGTCCATCAGTAACCAAAAATGCTGGTAACTCAAACTGTAGAGAGTAAATCTTTGGAAAAGGGCTCACTGTATACTGTAACTCAGAGAGTAACTTGGTAAGGAGGGAGTAGGATGGCCAGAGAGAGGCCAAGGAAGAGGAAGGAGTGGAGTGCCCCATTTTTTTCATTACAAATCCCCCCATCCCACCTGTACTGATTTCAATAAACAAGGCTCCTGCAGGTAGTCAAGCTGCTCCAACCCTCTGAAGCATAGTTCCAGCCATTTGCTCCCGGGGCCTTTGCCCAGATCCCTCACCAAAGGTCTTTAAAACCAAGAGGTATTTCTTCAAGAACACAGAAGGGATCTGTGTGCCTCCCCAGCAGCACACCTCTCCTCAGGCACCACCTGCTGCCCACCTGTCCATCCCGCAGAATTTGGCAGGGACTCCTACTGCCCACTACCAGGGGCCAACGCACAGAAGGTCTCCACTCTGTGCAAAGCCTTTCTTGCCCAGTCACCAGGGTCCACAGTGACACACATTGGAAGCTGGGGTCTGTCTGGGAGGAGGCTAGAGCCTCCTTTCTAGAGATATTTGCCAGCTGAGGAGTATATTCAAAACGAAGAGAGGGTACAAAATCCACATCTAGACATCTAAGACACTTGTGATATGTTGTATTAATTCCTTCACCTTATTTTTTTCTTTATGAGTGAGAAATCTCTCAAGTTCTGTGAAAAAGGTAGCAATATCATAACACAAAAGGATAACTTAAACACACACTGATGGCAGGACCCAGCTAATCCCATTGGTATGAAGTCAGGCCTGGGCTTCCCCTTATTCAGCACCCGCAGGCCTCTCTTATGGGACCCACTTTGGCACTGAGCTGTGCCTGGATTAAGGACAGTCTGTGGGTGAGCTGTGGTCTCGAAGGCCACCAGTTCCCTGTACCTCAGCTGATCCTTGCTCTCCTGGCCCCTGTGAGGGACATGGCCACAGGTGAGTATACTCTTTGATCAAGTGGCACAGGCTTGACACTGTTTCTTCTTGTTATTCATTGAAAGCCATAACCAAACAAACACCTCCCAAATGTGCTCCATAGAACATTTAAACTATTAGAAACAGACTTTCAGGTATGATTTATGTTTGGTTAGAAAAAGGAACTGCTCCTTGCGTGCCCCCCAGTAAAGGCCTGGGGGTGAGGGTCATGGGAAGTCCTCGCCAAAGCCCCCTCCGTGTGCAGCTCTGGAGGGCCACACACCAGAGCGGCCCTATCCTGCTGTCATCTCTGCCTCCAGCCTGCCCGGAAGACCCTGCTCCCTGGCTCTCAGGCTCTCCTTGGGGCTGCAGCTCTTGCTTTCATCTGGCCTGCTCTGGGTGCCGCCCTCCCCTTCCTAGCACCCGAGGTGAGAGTTTGCAACCCAGACGAGAAAACTCCAATAACCCAGGTGGGAAGAGGGCGAGAGATGAGGACCCACCCTCTGGCAAACCCCTCCGAAAGCCAGGACTCGCCCCGCTATCGCGGTCAGGCACACAGACGACAGTCCTTCCTCGAAGAGGGTTCAGGAATGGAAGGAACCTTGTGGACAGCCAGGCCTGCCAGCAGCTGTCCTCCACAGCGACCTGGCACCCGGGTCTGGGGACTCGGGTAGATCTCTAGAGCTAAGAGCCCTGCAGCTTCAGGACAGCAGCAAGACGAAGAGCCCACCAGGAACTCCAGAGTGGACTATGGGACTCTGGGTAACCCGAGCCAGTCATGCCCTGTCAAGAGCGTTTCTTAGAATGCAGACAATGGGCCTGCTGACCAAAGAAAAGATTTCAGCCTCACCTCTGGGATTGCGCACAGTTCGGGGCTCTGGGATCCCTGAAAAGCCCTCATCGAAGGCTCCGGGTTGAGATCCCACAGTCTAGTGAATCTTCCCTTGCAGTCTTGAAGTTGGCAAAACTGAGGATCCCGGAGAGGAGAGGAAGTCTCTAGCCCTTTAAAGGCAGCATTGGATCTGGGATTCCTCGGTCTCCAGGCCACCTGCAAACGCCTGCCTTTGGGGTTTTGAGAAGCAATCCTAACCCTTCCCAAACCCAGCTCCTCCCGAACCTAAGGATAAGCTATTCTGAATGAGTCACTATTCTGCGTGCCTCAGTTTCCCTATCTGTAAAATGAGTGTGATCACAGCAGTGTAACACCAGCAAGAAGGCAGAATTCAGTGCAATGTCATCAGCCACTCGCCCCCTCGCGGTTCTTTCTGGCTCCTAAGCGTCCCATTATCACACGCATATTCGTCACTGCATTTTGCAAGAATTTGGGGAACTCTACTTACGGAGCCTGAGAGGTTTAGGCATCTGCAGCACCACAGAGTTGACGCTGAGATTTCGAAATGAACCTTCACAGCGCTCGGCACAGACTCTGATACCTCGGGTAGCCGAGCCAGAGGCTCCTTGCCTTGTTACGCATCATCACCCAGCTCATCGCTCCCGTCCGAAAGTGCCCGGCCGAGCACCGCGGCGCTCACCTGGTCCGCGCCCGGGAACCGCTGCGGGACGACGTGGAAGAAGACGCAGAGCGGCAGCGCCGTGAGCGCCGAGTAAACCCAGATGAAGGCCAGCAGCGCCGCCTGGGTCCGCAGCCCCGGGCCGCGCACGCCGCGCCGCAGGCGCACGATGCACACCATGCGCTCCAGGCCGACCGCGGCCAGCGTGAGGATGGTGACGCTGCCGCTCAGGGTCATCATGTAGAAGAGCAGGTGGCAGGCGGCGCGGCCCAGCGGCCAGGCCTCGGTCCAGCGCACGACCAGCACCAGCGGGATGGCACTGGTGAAGAGCAGGTCCGCGCAGAAGAGGTTGAGCACCAGGCTGGCCGCGGCGCCGCGGCGCTGTCTGCGCGCCACCAGAACCAGGGAGCACACGTTGCCCAGCAGCGACACCGCGAAGACGAGCGCCAGCGCCACGGTCTCCACGGCGCTCAGCAGCAGCCAGTGGTCGCTCTTGGCGTCGGAGAAGAAGGGAAAGTGCGTGCGGTTGGCCTGCTCTTGACCGCGCGGAGGGCCGGCGCCCGCCGTCCGCGCGCCCTCGGGGGACATGCTGGGCCGCAGGACCGGCAGCTCCGGTCTGCGGGGACGCTCATCTGGGAGGTGACGGGGGCCGGGGCGGGGGTGGCGGAGGAGGGAGGTGGTTGCGACAGCTCCCCTCGGCCCTCCTCCAGCCGCAGGAGCACCGGCGCTGGGCGTAGGGAGCTGCGTCTGGGCGCAGGGGAAGGAGGAAGTGCCCGGCAACGCGGGTGGCAAACAGGGCTGGCGGGCGGCGGGGCGGAGGCCAGGAGCTGGGGGCAGTTTAGAGCTCCCAAGGGGCCGCAAAGCCCCGTCTACTGAATCCCCGCGCCGACCCGCGGAGCCCCACAGCTTCCTCCACCCTCCTGCTCAGGCCTGAGAAAGCTCTCTATCCATTAATACACCTAAAAAGTGGTTTAAGGCTGAACTTTGCGGGTTGTTTCTGTCTTTGTCATTCAAACTTCATTAAGAAAGCGCCACAGGTTGGGGTTAGATCCCAGAGTTACTTGTAATGGTCCAGATTATAGGGGCGAGGAGGGTATCATTACTTAGAAACAAGTGACTCTGGGTGGGTTGAGCTCTCTGTGCTTCAAGGTATTTGTCTGTAAAATGGAAATAAGGACTCTACCTCACCAGCTATAAGATCATAGAGTTTAGTGCAACACTCAGCACATAGTCATCACTCATTAAATGTTACCAAGTATTAGTGACTACAGTTCAAATGCATGTACATTTTGCATTATGAACAAGGATATAAAGTGTCTTGTAGAAAGGATGATCCTCCCAAATTTTTAATAGGCCCAGGCTATTGGTACATAGCCAAGCTGTGAATGTGCCCCTGGGATCCCCTGTGTGGGGCACTGGGCTAATGAGCCCTGTTACAGAAGAGGAGTCTGAGGTGTGCCAAGAAAGAATTGTCTAAGGTGGCTCCCGGTTAGTAACACAAGCCATGTCACCTGCTTCTGCCCCACATGCTTCCTCCACACCACTGCTCTCTGGTTTTCCATTCTAGGAAATGTGGTAGGAACAGAGTGAAAAGTACACTGTGACCCAAGACCTAGTGGCCGCTTCCTCTTGCAGTGCCTCCCATGGCCCAGGCCTTCACCTCTCTCCTCTTCGCCATATTCTCCTTTGCCCATTCTGTCTCCTCCTTGTCTCTGAGTATTTCTGATGGGTGGGGTGTGCTAATCTTTGGCGCTGGCCAGGGTGTGCGTGTGATACATTAGTGTGTGTGCTTGGCACTGCATCACGTGGGTCTGAACTGACAGTGTGACTTCAACCCAGAGGAGCAGATTGTGTGTTAGTGGAGATGCACAGGTTAAACCTTGACTAGGGTCAAACGAACCTTAACTCTCGGTTTCCTGCCAACCAGAAAACTTGGTTTCCCAACAAGGGGGAAAGACAAATAGGATTCTTGACAGCTGTCTGATTGAGGTGAAAGAATATTTTGGGTTTTATCTTTTTGTTTTGTTTTGTTTTTGGAAAAGTAGAGCTGTAAGAGGTGAGAGAAAGGGACAGGGAGAGAAAAGGAAAGAAAGGTGTAAAGAGAGAGGGAGGAAGACAGACAGAAGCCCTTTTCCTATCAGAGGCTGATGTAACAGTAACAGAAACAATGGGGTTAGTGACCAGACTACAGGGCTTTCTCTACTGTTATCCTCCAGGGTTCTACCAGTAGCAAAATAATGTGCGCAGAGACTGGTACACTTATATCACTCTCTCGATGCCCCTAGGCCAAATGAGTTACATGACTGTTCCTCTTTTCATGTGGCTGGATTCAAATGACTTAATAAGATGTACGTCACCTTAGTAATCATCTTGGAAATAATACCCACACGTTGCAGAACATTTGTTGATTTATTGTTAAATAACCAGAATGATCCTGCGCCGCTTTTTGAAACTGGGAGTCAGCTTGGGGCTGCCAAGCTCATTTCCTGCTCCATCATGATTTTGTGTACTGTCTACTTTTTGTCACGATGATACATCCGGCTTTCTGAAACTGCAGTGCTGGGAGTCTGTGTGGAAACTGTGGATTACCCAGAGCTAAGAATTTGTGAGGAATCCAGCAGATGTCGAACAGCACTTCTCTTTTGGGCAGCTGAGCACACATGGTCATGTGGTTAAGAACCAGGCTTACCTGGGATCAAAATATTGGGTGCAGGGCTGGAGATTTAGCTCAGTGGTTCCGGTGCCTGCCTCACAAGTGCAAGGTCCTGAGTTCGATCCCTGGTAACCACATACAATGCTGGGTGTGGTGACTCACACCCACCAGCAATCAATACCCCATACCACAGTGCTGGGCGTGGTGGCTCACGCCTGTCATCCCAGCACTCAGGAGGCAGAGACAGGAGGATTGCTGAATTCCAGGCTTGCCTGGGCTCCATAGTGAGCTCAGGGCCAGTCTGAACTACAAAGCGAGACCCTGTCTCAAAAAGAAAAAAATATTGGGGGCCGGAGGGTTAGCTCAGTGGTTCCGGTGCCTGCCTTGCAAGCGCAAGGACCTGAGTTCAATCCCCGGTAACCACATATAATGCTGGGCGTGGTGGCTCACGCCTGTAATCCCAGCTCTCGGGAGGCAGAGATGGGAGGATTGCTGAGTTCGCGGCGGCTTGCCTGGGCACCATAGTGAGCTCAGGGCCAGCCTGAACTACAAAGCGATACCCTGTCTCCAAAAAAAAAAGCAAAAAAAAAAAAAAAATATTGGGTGCACCATTCACTTTGTGATCTTGCGCTTCTTAGTACCTCTGTCTTCCCAGGATGAAAAACAGATGATAACGATCGCTCCTCACAGGGCTCTAGGGGTTAAAGAGAGTTCCCATAAGTGGAGCACTTAGTGTGCCATCCTGGAGCAGACGCTTGACTTGTGAGCCAGCTGAGTGTGTGTGCTGTGTGTGCTCTGACTGCGCGTCCTGACCTGGTCATTCGTCACTATTACCGGGCTCCTTTGCCTCTTCTACTCTTGGAGACAAAAGTAGACATGAACTGTCTGGTTTTCAAAGGGAAGTACAGCATCTTGGGATGGCTTGTGTTCCTCTTTACTTCATACTTTTAACAAAACTCGGGGGAGAAGTGTCTAGGAGGGCCTTTTTCTGTGTATGATTTTCTTAATTTGCTCCTGGAAATTTTTTATGTAAAGTTTGAAAGAAATGCTTCCTGGCTCATTGCTTCCTTTCCAAGTCTTTCTGTAAGAGATCTACCTGTGTACCTGTTCCTCTCTCTCTTTCCCTCTGTCTCTCCTCGCAAAATCTGGATCTATTACGCAGTGAAATGCAAAGGCTGTTTGTCCTCCAGTCAAGACTTTAAACCTCTCTGCTCTTCCTTGTTGTCCAGGTGGGACCCTGTCACAGCTGAGTGGACACTCTGGCCATCCCGCAGTGCCCCAAAGAGTGCTGTGCACTCTGAAGAATGTTCCTTGCGCCCCTGAGGTTTGAGAGAGACAAATCTGTACGGGATGATATGGCTTAGATCTAAGGAGTCCCCCAGTGAGACATGTGTCAGCAGGGACTAGATCACGGGACTGTGACCGAGAAGGGTCCGTCTCCCTCCCATACTCCCTTTGCTCTTTGGTTCCTGGCTGCCATGATGGGAGCAGCGGTCCTCTTCCAGACCCTCCACCTCAGAGCCAGACATGCAGGGACTGCACCCTCCAAAACGTGAGCTGCAATAAACCTCTTGTCCTTTCAGTTGTGCATGTCAGTTATTTTGCCCAAGCAATGAGAACGTGGCTAATACAGTGGCCTTTCAGGCCAAGAGAGATGACAGAAATGAGGAGGGTCGGGCAGGCACAGCACACCTCAGAAAGGGCATGTGTCTGGTGCACCTCAGTCTGTGCCATCTCTAGTGTCTGTATCATACCTAATAGGCAAAGAAAGAAGTCTAGGTAGAAATTGGAAAATGAAAAAGCTGAACCTGAGTGGCACAAGTGATCAGTCTCCTGTTTATGGATTATTCACACACAAGGGCCCCGGGCACGGGTCATACAATGTTTCTTAAAATAAGATCCAATGACCACAGCTAACACATGCAATGCTCCCTAGCAATTGGAAAAAGCACCCACTCTGAGCAGACAGGCAGTGACCAGACACCCCTTCGCCAGGCCAGTGTAGCTAAGGCTCTGGGCAGCATGCGGAGTCTAGAGGGATTTAAGACTCCACGCCTGGCCCGCAGGCCTTTGGTATCCTCCGCAGAGTGCAGCCCATACACAACGGCACCAGATGGCTCTGCCTTCTGATCTGTGGACTAACAGGCAGCAGTTTCTCTTCTTGCTGCCTCTCCTTGCCTCTTGCTGGTGGCTTCTGCTCAAGAAGTCAAGTCTCTTCTCATGCCTTATCCTAACAGGAGCACCCATGTGTGTCCCCCACAGAATAACCTCACATGCTTGGGATTCCCTCGAGCTCATTGTTGTGTTTTTCCTGAGGAGATGAAGAAAGGAGAACGCAGGCCTACCCTACAGCATCTGTGAAGACAGAGACTGCATACAGGCCACCAGCTGCAGCCACTGCCCAGGGAGTCCCCGTGGGGCCAACTGCTCGGTCCAGATACATACAGGGCGGGGCCCGATCACCTCGAAGGAGGTGTTGGGAGTCGGTAAGTCTAGGAACGGTCAACCTTCAAGTCTCGGTGACTCTGGAGAAAAAGGAAGAGCGACTATTATGGCACCCGGCAGGGTGGGGTGGAAATCAAAACGGCCACAGTGGTAATGACAATGACAATCAGTCATCTGCATGGTGAGGACTGTGTGTTCCAGGCTCTGTGTTAAGCCTTTACTTGAGCTAACTGATCCCATCTTTAGTAAAATCCTGAAGGTAGTGCTGTTGTTACATCATATGGATATGTACTTTTTATATGCCTCTTTTCAAAAGTTGGAGCTTACTCTGAAAACAGAGAATGGCTGAAACTTGAAATTATTTATGCATTTCATGAAATCATTGTCTGTAAATGTAAACCATGAATATAAGTGATTTTTAATTATTGATAGATTAAAAGGACTGACTTTGAAGTGAGACTGATGAAATAAAAAGTCTATCTTTGGAAGAAATCAGTGGCACTTTATTTTCCTGTCCTGCCCTGTGAAAGGATTTTACTAGGTTTCTGCTCATGGACATAATGCAGCACAAGTGCTGTCATGTCATTTCAAAAGCTAGGCCATAAGAAGGATATAGCCTTTGTCTGATTTTTTTTTTCTGGTGTTATTTGCTTAAAGAAAAGGAAACCAGTGTTGTGAGAAGTAACCCACCTGGGAAGAAACCGCGGCTTTTTATTAGCTGCCCCATATTCCACATGTGTGTGAACTTTCTTGGGAGCTGATCTTCCAGCTTGGTGAAGCCAACATCCAGCTGCAGCCAACATCCAGCTGAGCCTCACAAGAAACCTCACTGCACAGCTACGCCATCGCTGAACACTTGGCCCAAAGAAGTTGAGATCATAAATGTATGTGATTGGATTAAGTCACTAAGATTCAGGGTAAACTGTTTTAGCAGGAGGTAACTAAAGCAAGCTGAAATTTTATCCTCATTTCCAAGAAGTGGAAATTAAGGTGCAGAGGAGTTATGAAATTTGTCTAAAGGTCCTGGTAAGTGTGGTTTGAAACCAAGCGGTGTGGATCCAAGGTCACGGTCCTAACTACCACAGGGAACCTGCCAAGACTCAGAATCATAAGACAACTGTTCTGGTGAGGAAGTAGGGTGCAGAGATGGAGCAGAGGTTCCTGTAGCTTGACTGTGCTGGAGTCCTGCCTGCTGTATTATCTGGACTTTCTGAGTAACTAGACCCTTTCCGGGGCATTCATTTCTCCCTTGAATTGACCAGGACTGGGTCCTGCTACTTGTCAGTGAGAAGCCTAATCAACACAAGTCTTAACAGCACCCTTGCCGTGTTTTAAGGCAGTCTTATTTTCCTGAGGCCCAGCTTGCCCCAGCCAAGAGCTCTTTCTTTCTGTTATTTTCATGATTGCTTTCTTCTACTCTGCCAAAGAAAGATGTAATCAAAGACTCCACGCTTTTGAACTGAGAGTGGAAAGTGACCTAGGGATGGCCTGGCTCCGTGTTGTGGCCGTCCTCCTCTAGGAACCCTCTTGGCCACGACTGCCCTGGCCGGCCGCCCGAGGGGTGCAGCTGGCTGCACACCTGCCCTGGAGCAGGTACTGTGCATCACCCAGTCTGAAAAATGGGAAGATGAGAGGTGTCAGCGACATGAGTCCAAAACAACTTTCTACAGGCCAAGACACGGCTCCGCCGAACTCTTCTGCCCCGCGAGGCCATCAGCCAAGGTCTTGCTTGGTCTCACACAATCCCACTTGCATTATGGCTTTCTTTCCTTGGCTTCTTTATTCATTCTGCTTCTGATGACAAAGTGTAAGAAGTAACTCAGAAAAAATAAATCTGTCCATTATTCTACCACGCAGAGAGAACCTTGTGGGATTTTGCTGTATAACTTTCCAGTGTTTTTTTTTTTTTTTTTTTTTTTTTTTTTTTTTTTTTTTTTTTTTTTTTTGTATATCGGGGCTGCCTACATGAATATGTATAGGTAATTTTACAAAACGGGTTGGGGTGCACAAACTATTTTTAATATGATGCTATGGCTAGCATGTGACCCCCAAAAGTTGGTATGTTGGATTAACTTTTGATTTCTTACCCCAAATTTATCCTGATGGTATTTTGAATCAGTGCCTTTGGGAGGTGATTAGGATTAGATGAGATTCTCAGAGTTGGCCCCACAATGGCCATGGATTTGTAAGAGCCAGAGCCAAGTCAGATGTGCGTCCCATCTCATCACATAATGTCACTGGCACTCCTGGTCAGGAGCAGTGAGACAGTCCTGGTCAGAGGTTAGCACCCATAACCTTGTAAGTTACCTGGTCTCTGGTATTTTGTTTTAGTGACAGAAAATGAACTAAGACATGTACCTTTAAAAGGGAAAGGAGTGGTGAATGGGAGACAGGAGGGAAGAGAAGGAGAGAGGTGGGGACGGGTTAGGAAATGAGAAGGACTGGGAAATGGGAGGGGAGGAAAAGAAAGGAAAAAGAAAGAAGGGAGAGCGTCTTGGGGGCATGGCTGTAATTCCAGCACTCTAGGAGAGTGAGGCAGAAAGGTCACAAATCTGAGTCCTACCTGCACAATTCAGCAACTTAGCGAGATCCTGTCTCAAAAACGGAAATTTAAAAAGGCCTGGGATTGTAGCTTAGTGCGATGGCCTTAGGTTCAGTCTCAGTAACACACACACACATACACACACACTCACTCACAACGAACTCTATGCTAAAGATTAACAGTTCTATATGAGTTGCTGAGATTTACGGGAGAAAAATGACTCTGACCTGTGTATTTCTGAAGGACGACATCCCAGGCCTCCAGAAGATGTCAGTCAAGGCACACCAACCTCACACAGGGCAATAATAAGGACACACACACACACACCTATGAGAAAAGACCTCAGGGTGGAGTGGCAGAAGAGTTCAGCGTGACTGGGGTGATGGCACAACTCAAACGGCTTGCAGGCCCGAAGCAAGCAGACCTGGGTTCCTACTTTCAACCCCACAACCTCGGAGCAGCTCTTCTCTGAGCTCAGCTTTGTGGACACGCTGGGTCCCACACAGGCATAGATGTGCAACCGCGGAACTGAAGCTGATAGGACTTTTGAATTTCCCTCCAGGAGTCAGAAAGCTCTAACGCACTTGAGTGGACAGAAATCCAGGCCTGAGGGCTCTGCCTTTCTGCTCACTCACACTCTTGGAGTTGTGCCGTAATCACCCCATCACTCCCGGTGGAGGTGCAGCTGAAGGGGAGCTTCCTGAGTCATGGTAGCTGGCAATGAACACTTGCAGGGAGTGCCAGGTCACTTGTGTGCTGGTCTCCTTAGAGATCTGGATCTGCCCTAGGCAAGGGGTGTTAGCCAGATCTGTAAAGTGGGAACAATACCTGCTTCACACACTTGTGTGAGGATAATATAAGATGAATGTCAAGTTTTTAACATTGGAGAGCTTTAGAAATGGAAGGTTTGGGGGCTTCTTTCTTTAGCATCCGACACAGAGCACATACTTTAAAATATTTTGTTTTGTTTTGTTTTGTTTTTGCTTTTTGGAGACAGGGTCTTGCTTTATAGTTCAGGCTGGCCCCGAGCTCACTATGTAGCCTAGGCAAGCCGCCGCGAACTCAGCAATCCTCCTGTCTCTGCCTCCCGAGGGCTGGGATTACAGCTTTAAAATATTTTTAACAGTTGAATATTAAATAGATGAAAAGGAAAATTGGAGTGCTTCTGTGCCTTCCAGAGGCCTCTCTCTCTCTCTCTCTGCCTCTCTGGCATCTCCAGCATGGTCCTCAGGAGTCGGAAGTGGAGGAACAAGGGGCAGACGGGAGAGCCACCACCATACTGCCACTCTCCCACCTCACCCTTGTTCCTCTGAGAAAGAGTGAAAATTAAAGAGCAGGGCTGGAAGGAATGGGACAAGCAAATTCTGAAGAGAAGAACAATTTGTTTTAGGACATATTTCAGGCATGAGGTCCTTCCTGTCCTAGAGATACAAGTCCAAGAGATAGAGACCCCAAAAGGAGGAGAGAAACACCAGTGGGAAGGGAACCCATCATGGATCCTCTTACCCGCCAAGCCTGGGACCCTGCTGAGGGGCTGCGAGCATAGCCCGTGATTGAGCCTGGCCTCTGCCCTCACTCCGCGGCTCTTGCCTGTCCTGTGTGTGCAGCAGCCAGTGGCTCCTGAGCAGCTTCCGAGGAAGGCTCCAGGGAGGAAAGCGGCTGGAGTCGGGCAGCATAAGAACAACAGAACCTAGGAACGTGAACTACTGTGTGGTCAGGAGCTGTATGCTCTGAGCACAGCCGTTGCCCTTGGGGCCTCATCTCACGCCCACACAAATGAATATATGGAACAAAATGAGCTCTAGAGAAGCCATCAGCCAGGATCTAAGTGTAGAGGCCTTGAAATTCTGTCTATACTGCCCCCTGGCGGCACTCAACTGCTGTGACCACAGTCTCAAACTCAGGTATCCTTCCACCTACTCATCTGTTCAACCTGTCAGCCTTGTGTCCGCTCAACTTTCCTTCTTTCCACCAACAATCACTGACAAGCACGCTGCATGTTGTTGACAGCACTATACCAAACGCTACAGTGTGTCTTTACTAAAGGAAAACTCACAAGAGAGATAAATCCGAGACTAGCAAGCAAATGCTCCAAAATGGCTTTGGATGAAACGTCATGGGAGGTGGGCAGGGACAGTAGCTGACTCTCCTGGCCGGCTCTGAGCAGACTGCAGGAGGGACCTGTGGCTCAGCAGACAAGCACTAAGGGGCCTGGGAAATGCAGGTCTTGGGCCAGGCAGGTGCAAACACGGGCAATGCTTCCCAGGCCTGAAAATCACCAGGGGAGAAAGTGTAGTGGGGGAAAGCTGAAGAAGAGGAAACCCATTCTCCACCCAGAGTTTTACCTTGTCCGGGTGCGAGGAGCTGCTGAAAGGCATGGCCGCCTGGTCAGTACTCTACTCCCTGGGCTTTTCCAAGGAATGAGCCCATTTGGGCCAGTTTCATTTAGGGTAAGACCAAAACACAAAACTTTTTTTGGAAAAATCACTCTGTCCTTGGGTTTTCAGTTTGATAGTTGAATTCATCTTTGAGAAACTAAAAAAAGTCTGGATAGAATGGAAAAATAATATTCTGTGGGTAAAAAACAAAAACTTAAATGTACACACCTTAGTTCATTTGGTGTCATAATAAATTCTGCTATGATTAAAACCTGAGACCAAGGAATATAAAAAATAAAAGCTTATTTAGCTCACAGTTGTGGGTTCTGACTCACTTTGATAGCTCATAACACAAAATTTGGGAAAATGACAGAAATCCATCCAACACATGTTCTAGACTTCAGCGATGTCTTATTTTTTTAAAGTTATTTCTTATTCTAGATGTTGGCCTTTTGTCTGAGGACTGGCTAGTAAAATTTCTTCCCAATCTGTAGGCTGTCTCTTCACTCTGTTGGTGTTTTCTTTTGCTGTCCAAAATCTTTATAATTTGATGCTATCCCAGTGGTTGATCCTTTGTAGTATTTCCTGTGCTTTTGAGGTTTTGTTCATAAAGTCACTGCTCACACGTATGTGAAAAATTTTGCCTCTTCTATATTCCAATAGATTGTTCCTCTTTTTATATTTAGATCTCTGACCCATTTCAATTTAGCTAAACACACAGTGAGGGAGGTGAGTCTTGATTCAGTGTTAACCATGTGGAAAGCCTGTTTTCCCAGCACTTTCCTGTAAAGAGTCTATCTTTTTGCCCAGTGAAGAAGTTTGGGCCTTTTGACAAAGACAGAGTAGCTGAGTGTGCTTATAGTTGTTTCTGCATCTTCTATTTTGTGCCATCCATCACCTTCAGGTCTTTTCCTTTGCCAGTCCCATGCTGTTTTGATCACAGTAGCTTTGTAGTATAATTTTGAATTGGGAATTGTGGTGCCCTTGCCTTGTTTTTGCTGCTTAGCATCGCTTTGCTGTTCTAGGTCTCTTCTGGGCCCATGCAAATGTTAGCACTGTATTCTCTAGTTCTGTGAAGTATATTATTGATATGTTGATTGGGATTGTTTTAAATTTATATAATAGTTCAGGGACTACAATCATTATTACGATGTTGGCTCTGCCTATCCACAAGCAGCAAATGTCTTTTTTCTGATATCTTCTTAGCTCTCTGAAAAGTACTGTAGTTTTCAATGTAAAGGTCTTCCACTTCCTTTGTAGATCAATTCCTAAGTATTTTATTTTCCTTGCTGCTACTGTCCACGGTATTATTTCCCTGATTTCTCTTGGTGAGTTTGTTATTCATGTACAGAGATATTATTGATTTTTTAGTATGGACTTTGTATCTTATTACACTACTGAATTTGGTTATTAATTCTAGGAGTCTTTTGGTGGAATTTTTGTGGTCTTCTGTGCAGAGTATTGTCTTCTGCAAAAAATTATAATTTAAGTTCTGCCTTTCCTATCTATATCCCTTCAATTTCTTTCTCTTGTCTAATTTTTCTGGATAATATTTCTAGAACTACATTGAGTAGGAGTGATGACAGCAGCCATCCTGTCTTGTTCCTGATTTTAGAATGAAAGCTTTCCATTTTTGAACATTTAGAATAGCTTGGATTATTGTTTTGTCTTTTATCAAATTAAAATAAAGATCTTCCATTCTAATTTTCTTTAGGATTTTTTTTTTTTTGAGACAGGGTCTCACTTTGTAGTTCAGGCTGGCCCTGAGCTCACTATGTAGCCCAGACAAGCCTCGAACTCAGCAATCTTCCTGTCTCTGCCTCCCAAGTGCTGGGATTACAGGTGTGAGCCACCACACCCGGCATTCTTTAGGATTTTTAAAAATCATGAATGGGTGTTGGATTTTTGTCAAATGTTTTTTTTCTGCAATTGTTGAGATGATGTTTTTGTCCTTGGTTATATAAATGTGAGGTTATTGCCTTTATTGATTTGCATATGTTCAGCTATCCTTGCATTCTTGGGAGGACAAGAGGGAAGGAAAGAAGGAGAAAACAAAATCAAGAACAAAACACACAATAAAATAAAAACAATATTTGCACTCATTAAAAAAAGAACAAAGCAAAGGAAAAAAGAAGAGATTTCTGTGATTTCAAGCCTTTGGTTATCTTCTGGGGTCTACCGTTTTGTTGCAGTATCCAATTGAAGGTATTGATCTGCTCTTCCTGGTAAACAAGGAAGGCAGACAGAGCCCAGATTCATGCAGAGTAATCCAAGCAAATCCGCAGTAGGATCAGGGTGTGGTGCTTGTCCTGAGACTTTCCAATCTACAGAAATTCAGGTTGAACCTTTCCTCTAGTTGTGCAGTTGGAGTCTGAGTTATTTTTGCAAGCTTGACCATGGGCGTCTCATGTATTTGCCCCTCAGCCAGTCACAGTGGGAATCTAACATGGATCCCTGAGATGGAGCTAGCTTGTGGCTGCTCTGAGTCCCAGTTTGAGTTGTCTCCTCCCTAAAATGACCTCTGACAAAACACTCTCCTTAAGGACCACTGCAGACACTTGCACACACCAGCTGTGACGGTACATGGCATCCACTGTTCTAGTCCATAGGTGTGTTTCTCCCTGAAGACCTCTGTGACTACCTGTTTTCCCTGTCTCTAAACACTTGATCTTTCTTCTCTTGCCAGGAGCCAGGAGCTGGGAGAAAGTGAGCATTGCTTCTTCCTTTTCCTGCATTGTGGTAAGTCTATTCAATTTCTCTGTAGGTCCAGATTTCTTTCAGATCCTTCCTGGGTCACAGAGATCAACCTCCCTCCTTTTGTTTCCCAAGTTTTTATTTTCCAGTGTCTGGATTACAAATAGTAGAGAGGTCAGTTTAGTGCTGCTTACCGTTCTGCTATCTTCCTGGAAGTGTCAAGAGCAATTTATTTTGGCTCACAGTTTCAGTGGGTATAGTCTATGGTTGACTGGCTCCAAGGCAGAAGCTATGTGGGAAATCTGACTTCACTCAAAGTGCCAGATAGTTCGGAGTCTTACCAGTAGGGGTATTTTATGAGGTTTAAAAGACCAAATTTGTATTCATTTAGAAACTGCAACTTTTGGTAAATCACCTAATTTCACTGACAGTGTCCATATTTGTAAATTAAAGATCTAGCCCTAGCTCTGGCCTACCTATCTCAAATAAAGGTGAAAGTATTTTTGGAAGGCTAAGGCAAGAGGATTGGAAATTGAAGTCCCACCTGGGCAACTTAGTGAGACCCTGCCACAAAATAAAAACTAATATGGGCCGGAGATTTAGCCTTTGCACTTGCAAGTGCAAAGTCCCTGGTTCAATCCCGGTGACCACAAACAATGATAAAATATGGGCGTGGTGACTCATGCCCACCAGCAATCAGTACCACACCCCACAATGCCGGGCGTGGTGGCTCACTCCTGTAATCCCAGCACTAGGAAGGCAGAGGCAGGAGGATTGCTGAGTTCGAGGCTTGCCTGGCTTATATAGTGAGCTCAGGGCCAGCCTGAACTACAAAGTGAGACCCTGTCTCAAAAAAAATAAATACATAAAAATTAAAAATTAAAATAAAATAAAAACTATTAGTAAGAAAGGGCTGCAAACATAGCTGATTGTGAAGTCCATGGGTTCAATATCCAGTATCCCCACCCTGCAAAAGAGTAGAAGTGAAAGTTCTTTCTTTTTTAAAAATTGATTTTATTTGTACATTTTATATATAATTATGATCACATTCAACAATGAGAGTTTGCACTAGTACATGACTCATCTTGATTCTCATAAAATGAAAGTTCTTTCTAACAGGTAAGGTCTTGAGCACTCTGAGCAATGCTGTTCATTTTGCTTATCTGGTTTTTTACAAATTATGCTACTATAAACATGAGTGTACATGTCATTGTGGAATGATGTTTTCTTTTTTATTGAATTTTTATTGGTACATTTTATACACACATTATGATCACACTTCATATTGAGAATTTGTACAAGTATATGACACAACTTAATTCTAATTTTTTTCCCATTCCCCTATCTTTCTACAACCCTTTCACCTGGTATCTACATATGCTTTTTTCCCCTTTTTAACATCATATTTTTTCTTTCCCCTCGTTACTTACCCCTATCCTTTTTCATTTGAATATTTTCTATTTTGCAATAGATGCTTTTGATTCTTTCATGAATATACCCATGAGAGAAATAGCAGGGTCTAATCCTAGTTTTTTGAGGAATCTAACTCATTTTCCAGCAGGTTGAGTTTTTGTGTTTTCATATTTAGATATTTAATCCACTTTGATTTTAGTTTAGTGAGTGGTAAAAAAGACCTAGCTTTAACCTTTGGCAGGTTGAAAGCCAGTTTCCCCAGCACTATTTATTTATTTATTTATTTTTAAATTAAATTCTTTATTGGTACAATTTATATACATCTCAAAATCACATATAACATTGGGAAATTTGTACCAGTAGATGCCACAAGTTAATTCTCATTTTTACCCATATCTCTACCCACTCCCCCCTCCTCCCCCCTTTATACATGCTCTTTTATTTTCTTTCTGTATCATATTTTTCCCCAGCACTATTTATTAAAGAGGCTATCTTTCCTCCACTGAGGGTGTTTGACACCTTTATCAAAGATGAGGTGGCTTAGTATGTCTGGAGTTGTTTCTGCATCTTCTAGTCTGTTTCATTGATCATCAGGTGTTTTGTTGTTGTTTGGGGGGGGCCAATACCACGTTGTTTTTGTCACAGTGGCTTTGTAGTATAGTTTCAAGCTAGGGATTGTGATACCCCCGTCATGTCTTTGTGGCATGCTTTTGCTATTCCAAGTCTCTTCTGATTCCAGATGAATTTTTGGATTATTTTCTCTTGTTTTGTGAAACATTCTATTGAATTTCAATTGAGATTGCATTAAATCTATATAGCAGTTTTGGTAGTATGGCCATTTTAACAGTATTAGTCCTTCCTACCCAGGAACAATGGATGTCTTTCCATTTTCTGCTACCCTCTTTGATCTCCTTTTTCAGAATGTTGTGGTTTTCAGAGTTTGTTAGATTGTTATATTGATTTCTAGATATTCCATTATTTTGGTGCTATTGTGAAAGCTATTATTTTCCCAGTTTCTTCTCTCAGTGAGTCTGTTTTTTGTGTATAGAAAGGCTATTGATTTTTTGAGTGCTGACCTTGTACCTAGCTACTATACTGTATCAGGCAATTAAATCAAACTTTTTCTTTTTTTGGCTGAGTTTTGGGATCTCCTATGTAGAGTACCCTGTCATCAGCAAATAGCAACAACTTAACTTCTTCCTTTCCTATCTTTATTCATTTTGTGTCTTTTTCTTGTCTAATTGCTGTGGCTAATGCTTCCAGAATTATATTGAACAGGAGTGGTGATAGTGGACATTCTTGTTTTGTCTAGATTTTAGCATGCAAACTTTCAGCTTTTGACCATTTAATATGATGCAGGCTGTTGATTTTTCATAAATAGCTTTTATCATATTGAGATAAAGACATTCTATTCCAATTTTCTTTATGGTTTTGATCATAAAAGGGTGTTGGATTTTGTTGAATCTTTTTCTGCATCTATTGAGATGATCATGTGAATTTTTTTCCTTGAGTATGTTAATATAGTGAATTACATTTCTTGATTTACATATGTTGAATCATTCTCATATCCCTAGAATGAGACCAACTTGGTCAAGGTATATGATCTTCTTGATGACCATCTGTATTCTTTTTTGCCAGTATCTTATTGAGGGTTTTTGTGTCTATGTTCACTAGAGATATTGACTGGTAGTTCTCTTTCTTGGTTGAGTCTTTGTCTTCTTGTGAAATCAAGGTAATGGTTGCTTTGGAAGACTTGGGACCTTTTCAGTTTCATTAAAGAGTTTGAGTAGTAGTGGCATTAGCTCTTCCCTAATTTGTTGTGGAATTCAGCTGTGAAGCCATCAGGATCAGGACTTTTCTTTGTTGGTAGGTTTTTAATTACATTTTCAATATTTTCATGGGGTGGGATACTCTGTAGATGTCTATTAAGTCCATTTGTTCAAAAGTTTAGTTCAGCTCTAGTATTTCATTGTTGGTTTTTTTGTCCAGTTGATCTGTCTACTTTGACAGTGGGGTATTGAGGTCCCCCACTACTATTGTATTAATGATTATGTGGCTTTTCATGTCCATTAATATTTGTCTTATATAGTTGGATACACTAGCATATGGTGCATATATATATTTATGAATGTCACCCTTTGGATTGTTCTGTGTATGAGGATATAGTGACCTTCTTTGTCTCTCCTAATTAGTTTTAGTTTGAACTCTACTTTGTCTGCAAATATGATAGCCACTCTTGCTTTTTTGTGGTTTCCTGTCACATGGAGAATTGTTTTCCTTCCTTTTACTTTCCATCTGTAGAATTCTTTTTGAATTAAGTGTGTGTCTTGAATACAGAATATTGTTGGATCTTACTTCTTGATCCATTCTGCCAGTGTTTCTTTTAATTGGTGAAATGAGGCCCTTAACATTGATGGTTATAACTGATATGTATTGACTTGTCATGATACTTTCCTGTTGGCTCTTCTATTTTTTTTTAAACCCTTCTGTTTAATTATTGCCTTGCCTAATGGTTTCACTCTGTTAGGCCTCATTGAGTTGTGACCCTCAATGTCTTTTTCTAGGATACTGTTTAAAATATTTTAAAGTGTTGGTTTGATATTCATGAAGTTTCTCAGGTGTTCTTTGCTGTGGAAAATATCTTATTTCCCTATCAATTTTGAAAGATAATTTTGCAGGATACATCAATCTAGGTTGGAAGATGTTTATTAGGACTTAAAATATTTTACT
>PVIC010014958.1:21646-35965 GCA_004025085.1 Thryonomys swinderianus
GACCTGAGTTCGATCCCCGGTTACCACATATAATGCTGGGCGTGGTGGCTCACGCCTGTAATCCCAGCACTCGGGAGGCAGAGACAGGAGGATTGCTGAGTTCGCGGCGGCTTGCCTGGGCACCATAGTGAGCTCAGGGCCAGCCTGAACTACAAAGCGAGACCCTGTCTCCAAAAAGCAAAAAAAAAAAAAAAATTTTACTACAGCCTATCCTTGACTTGAAGGTTTGTGATGAAAAGTCTACTATACTTTTTTTTTTTTTTGAGACAGGGTCTTGCTTTGTAGTCCAGACCAGCCCTGAGCTCACTATGTAGCCCAGGCAAGCCTTGAACTCAGCAATCCTCCTGTCCTGTCTCCCGAGCACTCGGATTACAGGCGTGAACCACCACACCTGGCACTGTGGTATGTGGTATTGATCGCTGGTGAGGATGAGTCACCATGTCCGGCATTGTTGTATGTGGTTACCAGGGATCGAACTCAGGACCTTGCACTTGCGAGGCAGGCACTGGAACCCGTGAGCTAAATCTCTGCCCTCTAATGTGGATTTTCTTTGATCATGGGTAGTTTCAGTCCTATATACCTCATTTATCTGTATGTCAAATTCTTTTCTTCTTTTTGGGAAGCTTTCTACCATTACATCTTTGAAGAGTTCTTAAATGTCATTTGCACCATCTCCTGTTTTTTTTGTTGACTCCAATCTGTCTTATGTTATTCTTTGTAGCACCTCACAGCTGCTGTACTGATTTCTCATTAATCCCTTACTATTTTTAAGAAATCTTTCCTTTCCTGGTCACTAACTGCAATTCTGTTTTCTATGCCTGAAATTCTATCTTTACTTTCACTAGTTCCACTGTGTAAATGTAATGGAGTCTTTAGTCTTTTGGATTTCCATTTGAATGTGTTTATTGGATCCCATTTCTAAGCTGGGATTCCATTGTGTTCCTGAGGGCCTCTGTTTTTTATTCGTTTTTGTTTTGTTTTTAATGTATGTCTTTCCATGGTCATTACTTATTGCTGACTGAGAGAATACTTCTGATTTCATTTTTTCAAGTTCCTCTTTCGTTGCCATTTCAGAGTCCAGTTGGTTGAATTTCATGCTGGTCCATCTTGTTGCTTTCTACATTTCCCTTTGGTGATCTGGAATTCTGGTTTTAGGTTTTATTTGAGTGTTTTCTCATTTCTATTTTTTTGTTGTTGTTGATGTTTTTGGTTTAATTCCTGGGTTGCTGCCTATAAAATGTGTATTGCAAATACCTTTCTTGCTAATATTTAGAACCACTAAGGCATGGCTTCTTTTCAGGGCCTCCTCCTGGTATAACTGGCCCTTAGACCTTGAGTCTGTAATGGCCCTTAGGCAGCCTCAGTTCTGGAACACCAGGAAAGATACTTGAACAGAACAATCACATTACCAGCCACTGTAATCTGTTGGGTCTTTTTGCAGAGACTTTCTTCACTCTTCCAGTGGGCTTCAATTTTCATGAAGGAAACTCAGTGAGGCCCTCTCTTTGCTGTTCACTGTTGCTGTATTTTCTGGAGCTCAGTCTTAATGGCTCTGAGGGGCTGTGCTGTGCAGATCTGGGTCCCTGAATGTCCGTGAAGGCCTCCTCCACCCTGAGGCAGGACCCTCCTTGTGCAAGAGTCCCAGAAGACCTGCTTGCCCACCAATGTGGGAAGGTTGGGGTGGAGTTGCAGGGCCTCTCTGAATATCCCAGCCAAACTGCTGGCCCTATTTGCTGTGCAAAAAATTGGGGCACAAATGCTGGGCATGGTGGCTCACGCCTGTAATCCCAGCACTCGGGAGGCAGAGGCAGGAGGATTGCTGAGTTCGAGGCTTGCCTGGACTACATAGTGAGCTCAGAGCCAGCCTGAACTACAAAGTGAGACCCTGTCTCAAAAAAAAAAAAAAAAAAAAAAAAATTGGGGCACAGTTGCCAAGCTTCCTTCTTAGGCAATGATCCTACAAGAAGTCTGGGCTTGGCTGGGGATTTAGCTTAATGGTTCTGGCACCTGCTTTGTAAGCACAAGGCTCCAAGTTCGATCTCCAGTATAAAAAAAAGTCTGGGCTCACTGCTGTTCAGAGGTTGGGTGGGGTTGCCATGCCTCTGTAAATGTCTTAGACAAACTGCTGGCCCTACTTTCTACACCACAAACCAGGGCATAATTGTTAGGCCTCCTCCCTATGTGATGGTCCCACAAGAACTCTGGGCCTACCACTGTGTGAAGGTCGGGGCGAGGTCGCTGGGCCTCTGCTAATACCTTCATTCTTGAAGACATAATTTCAGTTAAATTCTCAAGGCCACACAATTTAAGTTATTTTAAGTGGGTTTTCAAAATGTCAGGTTCCCTAATGAAATGTTTTACTTACTCTGATGTCACTGATTAAATATTTACTTCATTTATGACCACATTCCTGAGGTGGCTTTATGGTTACTTTTGTACCCATGTTTGTTTAAAGGCTGAATCATAGTTTTTGTTCCTCAACGATTCTACTGGAAATTCTAAATATAAAAGCCAGACATTTCTTAGACACAATTGGTTGAGATCATTATTTCTAAAAGACCTTTATTCACTTCCTCTAAAAATATTTATTGAGCATTTACCACATGCCAAACCCTTGTCTAGTCTTTGGAGAAGGGACAGGGACACAACTTTTGACATTAAGAAGCTTACAGTCTGTGAGGTGAGTGTGGGGAGACAGGAAATGAAAGGTAGCTGTAATATTGACAGAAATGGGATATGGAAAGAGACACAAGAGATCACAGAAGCCTGCAGAGAAGACCTTTCTCACCACATTTTTATGAGGCTACCTGATCTGATGCAGGAACAGGTGGCAATGAGATGGAGACAGATTTCCACCCAGCAGCCATTCCCAGGCTTCTTTCTTACTGACATGTAAGGGTGACCATGTGCCACATACAGTGCACTGTGTTCATCACTGTTTCCTTGCCTGGGCTGGTTGCTGTCACAGCCACTTTTGAGGTAGATGGAATCATGGGATGAACTTCAGACCAACAGGAGCGAACACAAATGTGTCAATTTATCATAGGCATCTAAGACAGAAATTAATATACAGTCAGAGAAGCACTGACCTTTCAAGGAACTCAGTGAGCAAAGAATAAGTAAGTAAATAAAGACATCAGAATTGGAACTGAAGGTGCATCTGAAGAAGGCCAGGCCTCAAGACAAAGATTAATGGCCAGGCCTACCTGCTTCCCAAGGGCTAAAAAATAATTAAATGATATTGTAATTAGCACCACCTGATACACTAAGACCAGGTAGGTATCAGTTGCCCAGGGGGTTACCAGAGCATCCATGGACCCCTACCTTCCCAAAAATGACTTTGTTACTTCCAGATTTCCTTGCTGTGTTGTCACAGTCATCTGAGCACTCATGGCTGCTGCACAAATTATCCCAAGAATGTTGAGACCCCAGCCAAAATTGGCTTGTAGATGTGCTGGCCATTATGCTCTCTATGCTCCTTCCTCTCAGATCATTTTATGCTGCATCAGATGTTCTACAAGGATTTATAAAATGTTCTTTGTACTCTGCTAGAGAGGTTAATTGTGCTGAGGTAACCTTCCCTCTTGTTTCCCCATGGCCAACTATTTATGGTCACCACTTCCGCATGTACACTAAGCCTGTGTGATTCTAATAAGCTTTGCTATCAACCATCAGCTGTTAGCTCTGTCAGTTATATGACAGTCACCAGTCATCCACTGGTGGGTTATAAGCAGCTCCCAGTCATCCACTGGCAAAACAGTGTCTGTCCATGATCATCCTCCTGGTCTCCTTCCCCATCGAGGAAAGAACTCTACACTATGTGACTTGTTTCCCTACTTAATCAATACTAGCTAAGTAGCTATATTTGTAATACTTGAGGTTGACTGTAGTTTGACTCAAATTGTGGCTTTGCTATATAAATTATCCCTGACAAAGAGCCTCATTGCAACCTACCTTTGGGACCCCCTTGATAAGAGCTATCTTTCAATAAACCTGTCATATTCTTAACCTCCACTGTCCCTTGGAATTCATTCTTCAACATTTGGGAAACAAAAACTCAGCACATCTGAGCTCTAGTATATTGGGAGGTAAATTTCTCCTACATCAACTTTTGGTTTAGAATTTAAGAACTAATGAACTACTTTCCTTTGTCTCTTGTCTTTCTGTTCTTCTTCCTCTTTTTCTCTCCCTTTTCCTCTTCTTCTCCCTTTCTCTTTCTCCCCCCTCCCCCTACTGCAGTTACCTCAGAGGACACATATTCCAAATAGCATAGCTAAAAATGAAAGAGAACCACCATACCACAAAGATTACTACAAAGAAAAATAAAAACTACATATGTACTAAGCTTTTAGGGCTTGTTACCAAATTTTAGCCTGGTCCATCCTAATACATTATATGTGGTTCTGGTTGTAAAGTTTCTGTGTAGATATTTCCATTTTATATAAATGGTTTTTCCATTAAAAAGATAGAAGTAGGGCCAGAGATTTAGCTCAGTGGTTCCAGTGCCTGCCTCACAAGCGCAAGGCTCTGAGTTCGATCCTGGTAACCACATACAATGCTGGGCATGGTGACTCACGCCCACCAGCAATCAATACCACATACCACAGTGCCGGGTGTGGTGGCTCACGCCTGTCATCCCAGCACTCGGGAGGCAGAGGCAGGAGGATTGCTGAGTTCGAGGTTTGCCTGGGCTACACAGCGAGCTCAGGGCCAGCCTGGATTACAAAGCGAGACCCTGTCTCAAAAAAAGAAAAAAAGATGGAAGCATTAAAGAGTTCATTCATGAGGCTGGCTAGCTATCTTCTTGGTTTTAAAGAAAAGTCTTAGATTGTGATGTTTAAAACTGTGGCAGATTTAAGGCAAGGATGAGGGAACCAAAAGAATTATAGAGATGACAGCCCAAGAACCATAACATTTGTGAAATAGTTGACATAAACAAGGACTCACCAATTCCATACTTCTTAAAACAATGAATGTCTTGCTGGTTTAAGACTTTTCTGTTATTCGTCTTTGAATGCATTTTTGCTGATACTCCAGGAGAAAATGAGGAAAGTAGTTATGATGGACCAGTAAAATAAGTGTGTTCCTGGGCACCTCATGTTCTCTCCACTCCCATGTACACTACAGTTACTGTGGAAAAGTAAAAAAGACCCTGGGCAGTATTTCCTATATGCCACACACTTTTAGTGGCTTTACGGAGACAGAAGTGTGGGAGTACAATGTAGAACTAAGCTAAGATCCTAGAGGGAGACATTTGGATTCATATACTCTTCATGCCACTCCTTTTTCTGTGTCACTTTAAACAAGGGACTTAAATTCTCCAAACATAGCTTTTTCATCTGGATAAGGGAACACTGATAGAAATTTTCACATAAAACTACTATAAGAACTTATGAAGTGTCTAACCTATCTGGGAATACTAACATACTTCATACACAGGAGCCTGTGAAATAAATAGGAGTTTGACTTTCATAATATTCCATAATACCTGGGGCAGGAATTGCTAGTCCTATTTTGGAGTTGAGGAAACTGAAGTGTAGATAGGTTAAGTGCTTCCTCATTGTCAGAACTAGACTTTCTTTTTTTTTTTTTTTTTCATTTTTCTTTCTTTTTTTTTGGAGACAGGGTCTCACTTTGTAGTTCAGGCTAGTTCTGAGCTCACTATGTAGCTCAGGCAAGCCTTGAACTCAGCAACCCTCTTGCCTCTGCCTCCTGAGTGCTGGGATGACAGGTGTGAACCACTACACCCAGCACTGTGGTATGTGGTACTGGTTGCTGGTAGGTGTGAGTCACCACATCTGCTATTGTTGTATGTGGTTGTCCAGGATTGAGCTCAGGACTTTGTGCTTGCTAGGCAGGCGCCAGAACCACTGAGCTAAATCTCCAGCCCCAGAACTAGACTTTCAATCTGGGGCAGTGGTTCTCGTGTCCAAGTTCTTTCCACAGTAACACTGCCAAAGATGTGAAATAAAAGAAAACTTAAAACCCCAAATGCTTCCCTTTTGATTTACAACAGATTCATTTTCATAAAGTTCATTCCTTCAAGAGAATTACATTACACGTGTGCATCTCATGGTTAAATTCATTAACATGTAAATTTAATCAATATTACATTTATAGTGATATTTTAGAAGACTTTGTATTAATACTCTCCCCCTCCATTTACCCTCTCACCTCATGAAAATCAAGTGAAAAAGTATATGTGCTATTCTATATAATTTATGAACCAAATAGCAAAGTGGTTTTTTTCAAGTTCTTTTTTTTTTTTTTTTTTGAGACAGTCTCGCTTTGTAGTTTCTTTCCTTCTTAATCATCACAATCAGTATGGTGTCCTCTGATAGTTTACCATGCAAAAGTTTGCTCTCTGTACCTTTGAGGCTATGTGACTGTCAACCTCAAGTTTCTCAGGATATGGGCAATGTCTTTCACTGGATTGCAACCTGAGCCAGTAACAGTTCTACAGTTGCCCTACAACTTCAGACTTTACATCAGACAGTGACAAATAAAATACAGACCAAGTTTTTTTTTCAGCTCTGCTTAACAATTCACTTGCGGGCTGGGGATTTAGTTCAGTGGTTCCAGTGTCTGCCTGGCAAGCTAAGGTGTAGACTTAGATCCCCAGTACCACATACCACAGTGCCAGGCATGGTGATTCATGCCTGTAATCCCAGCACTCAGGAGGCAGAGGTAGGAGGATTGCTGAGTTCAAGGCTTGCCTGGGCTACATAGTGAGTTCAGGGCCTCTCTGAACTACAAAGCAAGACCCTGTCAAATAAATAAATAAATAAATAACACCAAAGAAAAACAAAACAAGACAAAGCAGTTCACTTGTAAAATAAGTCCACAAACAGACACTGTTAAAATTTGAAACTAAGAAAGACATTGCTTTTGTCAGTGCTTCACTTGGAACTTGTCCTCTCAGTTCTGGGTGACTACTGTCACTGTGATGTCCTTGATCTGCCTTAGTCCCTGCCTCGTCATGGCACTGTTGAAGGTAGCCTCTACTTTTCTCTTTTCTTCATCTCCTGAGCCTGCACAGCACTTTGCTTGCTCTACATGGGTTAAACACTTCTGAACCAAGTGTTCAGATTAGTTAGTGCTTGCCATATTCTAACCAAGCATTGATCTACATGGATGAGATTTCTTCAGGAAACATTAGTTTTTCACCACTAGAACAAATACCTAAGCTAATCCTCTTACACAGAGAAGTTTATTTCAGCTTTTGTTTCATAGATTTTAGTCCATGATCTGGAATTTCGGGGCCTGGGGTAAGGCAGGACATAGGGACACACAGCATATAGTGAAGCAAAGCTGTTTACTGCATGCCAAGAAGTTGAAAAAGAGAGAAAAGCAGGGTCCTCTTTAAACATTTCCCACTAGCCCCACCTTTTAGTTTCTACATTTCCCAAGTGCTACTCTGGGGAAACAAACCTTCAACACTTGGCCATTAGGGACATTCCAGATGCAAACAGGAGGTGGGAACTTAACTTCCTGTAACACTTGTAAGAATGTATTAGTGGGAGCTAAGCTGGTCTCAGGGTTAATATAGTGAATCAGGTAGGCAAGATAAAGGTCATCACCAAATGCTAATCTGTGTGTGTGTGGGTGTGTGTGTGTGCGCACGCGCACGCGCGCATACGCTATTCCTTCCCTGATTGCTTGGTTTCAGTGACACTAAGCTCACTTTTAAGGTTCCTATTTCCCGACCATGAGACACTCACCCTGGCTTAGTCCTCTCTGTGCATTCTGTCCAAACACCTCGCTTGGTCCTGACCTTGCCTTCATTTGACTGTCGCTGCTAGACTGGCAGATAGGAGATGCCCTTTAGATGCCAGCCAATTTCCCACTTAGCCATCCAAAGGCAAAATATTATCGGAATCTAAAGTAGAGAGCACAAAGAGTAAGAAGATAAAGAAGCCAGCCTAACAATCCATACTAGGTAGTGCTCTAGATCACCCAGGCTCCTTCCCACTTCTGCAAGCTCAGTGTGTAACCTCAGGAAAGTCACTCTTCTCTCCGGGACTCCACTGTTTGTTTCATGAAGTCAGCCTGGATTAGAACAGCAGTTCTCGATTTTTGGTAACACATCAGAATGTCCCAACAGAATCTCCCAGATATTCTGATAGAAATATGGAGGCCAAGAATCATCTCCAAGAACCTACAAGGGTGACGGGGTTTCCTCAACCAAACATGCTGGAGTAGATGGTCTTACAATCAGTTCACCTACAGCCTTGTCATCCCCTCCACTGTCAGCTCAGGGGAGCAGTTACCAGGAAATGCGCGCAGTCAGCCATCTCTGTCCTTAGAAGCAGCCCGACGGCAAGTGGAGGGGAAAGGTCAGGGAGAGTCATCTTCTCTGCCTCACCCAGAAAGCACCTGTTCAATGCAGCTGAAGCAGGGACACCTCTGTGCTGAGAGCAGGCAGGGACTGAGAGTAGTCCTTGGTTTGCTGTCCATCTTGGACGGAGTGAGTCACCTTCTTTTGCCCCATTCAGGCATCCCAAAGATCACAAACCACAAGTATATTTTGGCCCACACTGTAAAAATTAGTTTCTGACATTTAAAAATTGGGAGATTTCATATTTAAGAATTCCAGGCTTCTCTTGGAAAATCTGAAAGATCAGCCACACTGCACTCCTTGTCCTTGGACACAGGTTAGAGCTGGGCAGCTCTTTCAGCCCCATAGTCAGTAGCTGGCCTGCCTGACTCATCACATGAACTAGAAGGCCCTGTGAGGGAGGTGCCCCTCACTCTCAAAAGCACTGGAGGATACGCCAGACGTAGAGATCAGGGCCTGGCCTGCCTAAGGGTAGGGAGTTGGCTCTGAGCCTGAAGCTCTTCACCTGTGTGGGAAGGATTAAGTCAGTGGCACAGAATTCACTGTTATGCTTATGGTAAAGTTATTGACATTACGTTACATCGTTTCTTCTTGTGAAGGTACACTGAGAAACAAATTTCTTCAGTTTGGTTCTTTCAACAGTTTTCAGTAAAAATAAGTATCACCTACCTTGTGGCCCCAGCAATTCCACTTGTAAGTATTTCCTTAAGAGAAATGAAAACAGGTCCATAAAAATACTTGTGTAAGGGGCTAGAGGGTAGCTCAGCGGTAGAGTGCTTGCCTGCTGTGTATGAGGCACTGGGCTCCATTCCCAGCACCATAAGAAAACAAAAAAGCAAAATGAAAAATTTATACAAGAAACAATACACATCCTCCTCAAAGAATAAAATGCCAAACTATATTTGGGCCGGAGATTTAGCTCAGTGGTTCTGACGCCTGCCTCGCAAGTGCAAGGTCCTGAGTTCGATCCCCAGTAACCACATACAGTGCTGGGCATGGAGACTCACGCCCACCAGCCATCAATACCACATACCACAGTGCTGAGCATGGTGGCTCACGCCAGAAATCCCAGCACTTGGGAGACAGAGGCAGAAGGATTGCTGAGTTTGAGGCTTGCCTGGGCTACATAGTGAGCTCAGGGCCAGCCTGAACTACAAACCAAGACCCTGTCTAAAAAAAAAAAAAAATTATGGTATGTTTATACAATTAAACATTATTCAACTATTAAAAAACCAAATGACTTACATATACAGGATAGCAAAGTCTCAAAGCACTGATGATTCAAAGAAGCCAAATACACAAATATAATTTCATTTACAGGAATTCTAAGAACATGTAAAACTAATCTATAGTAAAAGGATCAGATTGTGAGAAGAAGAGATTTTGGGCTAGAAAAAGAAATAAACTACCAGGGATGGTATAAAGCTGTATTTGACTGATGATTCCAAAGAGGTATATATTCGTTACAACTCCTTGCTTTATGTGTAAAATTTTAAAAACAAAAGCAACAGGAAGAAAGAATCCCGGAATGGCAGGCTCGGTATTTGGTGGGGGATACAATAACAACACAGTGAAGTGCTGGAGATTTGGCTCAGTGGTGCTGCTCCTGCCTTGTAGGCACAAGGTCATGAGTTTGATTCCAGTACAGCAAAATAACAACAACAATAATAGCATAGTGAAAAAGAGGACAGACTCTCTAGTTGAGACACACTGAGCTGTGTTTATATTCTTTCTTTACCATTCCTTAGTGGTAACCTTGGGCAAATTGTTTAATCTCCATCTTAGTTTTTTTTTCTTTCCTTTTTTTTTTTTTTTTTTTGAGACAGGGTCTTGTTTTGTAGTTCAGGCTGGCTCTGAGCTCACTAAGTAGTCTAGGCAAGCTTCGAACTCAGCAATCCTCCTGTCTCTGCCTCCCAAGTGCTGGGATTACAGGCATGAGCCACCACACCCAGCTCTTTGGTATGTGGTATTGATTGTTGGTGGGCATGAGTCTCCATGCCCAGCATTGTATGTGGTTACCAGGGATTGAACTCAGGACCTTGCATTTGCGAGGCAGGTGCCGGAACCACTGAGCTAACCCTCCAGCCCCAGTTTTTTTTCTTTTATCTGAAAAACAGCACTGGTTCTAGCAGGTTTTTTTTTTTTTTTCCACAGAATTGCAATTAAGAGCTAGTGAGTACAGGTAGCTTAAATATCTAGCATAGTCTGGTACACAGTTTATAGACAGTCACATCCAAACACATCTTAAAGGTAGATGGTTATTTGCTGTGAAAAAAAATGGACAAGAAAAATAAAACTTGGGGCTGGGGATTAGCTCAAATGGTACTGTGCCAACTTTGGACACACAAGGGCCTGAGTTTAATCCCTGGTACTGAAAAAAAGTAAAATTGGTCTTTCATTAAGGGAACTTTGAAGATTTTCAAGAGATACCCTTTACTGATGCCTACTTCAGTAAAAGATTCAGGAAAGAATCTTCCTATTCTCAGCTACCTATTGTTAATTAGAAATGTATAGAAGCACCTGTATGTTAAGAGAACTTCATGGCAGAAACACTGTTCCAAGTTACATTTTTTTTTTTGAGACAGGGTCTCACTTTGTAATTCAGGCTGGCCCTGAGCTCACTATGTAGTCCAGGCAAGCCTCGAACTCAGCAATCCTGTCTCTGCTTCCCAAGTGCTGGGATTACAGGCATGAGCTACCACGCCCTGCTCAAATTACATTTTTTATATTGGTACCTGGATGTTAATGGCTGAATTGGGCAGGGAAAGCACCTAACCTCAGCCCTCCAGTGAATCAAGGAAAGTGAGGCTGTTGAAACAAGTTCGGATCACCCTTCATCTCCAGGACTCAGCTTGTGAGGTGTCAGGCTTAGGTTCTCTTATGGTTATGTCCTAGCCAGTCACACGTGAGGCTGTACCTCTTGATCACACAGGCAGAAACCAAAGGCCTGGGCTCTACTTCTGACCCCACTACCCAGTGAATGACCAAGGCATTTTCCATGTCCGTAGACTAGACATAATACCTGGCCTGCTTCAAAGCTGTAAAGGGAACAGCTTTCTGTGGCATATAATTAAAAACTTACGGTATAATTAAATACTGTAGTCTTCACCATGACATTGTAGGGCAAAATAAGAATCTGGCTAAAGAGTATTTCTATATCTTTGTCTAGCTGTGGCTGAAGATATCATGAACCTAGGATTACTAACAATAAAGGAAAAATGTTATTTCCATAACATATGTGTAATTTCTAAGGTCAAACGACTTCCATCTATAGAATTGAGCATGCTTATTGTTTTGCCTTTATAATGAATAAGTCAAAAGTTATGTTTATTGATCAAGAATTAATATCTTGCTGGGTGTGGTGGCTCACGCCTGTAATCCCAGCACTCAGGAGGCAGAGACAGGTGGATTGCTGAGTTTGAGGCTTGCCTGGGCTACATAGTGAGCTCAGGGCCAGTCTAAACTACAAAAGCGAGACCCTGTCTCAAAAAAAAAAAAAAAAGAGAATTAATATCTTCAACAGAGATGCCTACAAACATCTATCTACTCCTTTTTGCTACTGGCAGAGTTGCTAGTTCTGATATTTCTTATCCACCTTATCTTACAGCATATGATAATGTAGAACCTCCCCTTGTGGCAGAAGTCTTAGAATAGCTGATATGTTTACATATATACTAGACATAGTAAATTATTAAATAATTTTATTATTTTCTTTTTTATATTGTTAACAGTAGCTCAGTATTCAGCATGGTAGAAATCTGAATTTAAAAAACTTTTTTTGGTTGATACAAAGCATTTATAAAAATATCTATTCAGAAAACAAATATTTAATAATACATTGCCCAGATGTAGAAGTCTCAAAAATAATAAAAGACAAAGTTCGTGCAAATCAAAGAAGACTAGATGGTTTTGTTAAAAATCAATTTTAACCATTTTAGCTAAGCTATGGGTGCTAGTGAAATTCAAATTAAGTTACAGCCAGACACTATGAAAGAACACATGGTACGTGACTACTAAGAGTATTCCGCTAGCAGAATCAGCTTTGTTCTTAGGATATATCTGGGCTCAGTTTCAACAGCAAGCAGCAATAAAGATTATAAAAACTCCCAATATTTTTATTAACTGCTCTACAATAGCAAAGAAAAAATGACCCAATGATCATTAAAGTTAAAACTGTTGCTAAATTAAGATCTTAGATAAAAAATGTCAACAGTCAATTAATTTTGATTTTAAAGCAACTCACATAATATAAAATATTTGCTTGCTGGTACAGCAGATTAAACCCACAAACAATAACCTGAACTACCTTTTCCTTATCAATCATTTCAATCATGCAAAATATTAGTAGTCTCAGGACATGCTGCTCACCCCGTTCTGTCATCGCGGCCTGATGATGAACCACTGTATGCAGGTAACACTGCCAGGAAAATTACAAAGCAGCCGAAAAATACAAGGATCGATTCACATGCCAGTGTCAAAGGTAGATAGGCGGTTTCTTAAGCCAGAGGTGAAAAATGTAATCGGAAATGTTCATAAGCAAACAGACGATACAGTATGAAATCCTTTGGCATAAAAACAACCGTTTTGCTACTCAGAACAGTATTCAACATGCACAAGCAGGTCCCGATGCTCGGTGGCTGGGTACTGCACATTGCATTTGGGACATTCCACCAGGCTTTCGTTGAGCGCAGCGGTGGGACTTTTCGGCGAGGTAACTTTTACTTTGTTTGCAGTCTCTGCTTGCAAAGCGACTAGTGGTTCTGTGAAGGGAAACTCATGAAGTTGCTTCTGAAAAATAAATTTCAACCAAATGCCATTTGTACATCAGACCCATTGTCACCAATTTTAACTGTTTTACAGATTCCTTAGCTAGTTCAGTGCTAGAAGACAGGGTTGTTTTTTTTTAATTTGTTTATCAATATTTTGGTGGTAACATATGAGGTGTTTATTAATTACCCAGATAATTACTATGATTACTCAAATTGCCCAGGGAAGTACTAAGCTGGGGTGCATGTAAATAGCTTTATTATTAAGAGCCTTAGAGTCTGATATAAAGGGCAAGCTGGTTTGCTAGCTTCACTAAGTTTGTTAGTTTTGTAAAGCAGGGGCATCTTTGGCAATAAAAAAAATTACACAAATCAAGATCAAACAGATTATACACAGAAAGAGGTAAGGTATTGAGACTTTCCTTTTTCATGCTTTCTTCTGAAGAACTTAGAATAATCAAGAAAGGTCAAAAATAAATATTTTATGACGCCTATGAGGAGAGTGTACAATAGGAACATAAAGCAAAGCACAGGGCTGGAGATTTAACTCAGTGGTTCCGGTGCCTGCCTTGCAATTGCAAGGTCCTGAGTTCGATCCCTGGTAACCACATTCAATGCTGGGCGTGGTGATTCACGCCCACCAGCAATCAATACCACATACCACAGTGCCAGGCGTAGTGGCTCACGCCTGTAATCCCAGCACTAGGGAGGCAGAGGCAGGAGGACTGCCGAGTTCGAGGCTTGCCTGGGCTACATAGTGAGCTCAGAGCCAGTCTGAACTACAAAGTGAGACCCTGTCTCAAAAAAAAAAAAAAGCAAAGCACAGAAAAACTGCAAATTCTTTTATATCCTCTACTTCCTATATTTTCAACATGATCACTGACAGAAATGATTCTAACCTTTATATCAAAAGTTAATGTTCCAGGCGTGGTGGCTCACGCCTGTAATCCCAGCACTCGGGAGGCAGAGACAGGAGGATTGCTGAGTTCGAGGCTTGCCTGGGCTACATAGTGAGCTCAGAGCTAGCTTGAACTACAAAGCGAGACCCTGTCTCAAAAAAAAAAAAAAAAAAAGTTAATGGAGGGGCCGGAGGGTTAGCTCAGTGGTTCCGGCGCCTGCCTCGCAAGCGCAAGGTCCTGAGTTCGATCCCCGGTAACCACATATAATGCTGGGTGTGGAGACTCACGCCCACCAACAATCAACACCGCATACCAC
>PVIC010014959.1:0-35783 GCA_004025085.1 Thryonomys swinderianus
GAAAGAAATCAAGGCTTAGACAGACTAAACAGCATCTCCAAGATCGCCAGCAACTCCAGATTTAGAAGTAAAGTGTTATGAATGACCACAGACCGAGCTAGGACCATGGGGGACAGGAATTGCTCTTGCTTCTAAAATCCAGAGCTGTCTTTGGTCTAAGCGGTCCATGTTTGGCCCATGGGAGGAAGGGCCATCTCCTGAGATGTCAGTCTTAGATATGAGTGAAATGTGGGCCTGACCAGATACTGACCAGCTGAATACCCTGCGAAGAGACAGTAACTTTGAGTTTCATATTTCTCCCCTGTTAAATGAAGAGAGGAATAGTTACATCAAAGGACCGTTATGAAGATTTCATTAATAATGAATTAATCTAATATACAGAAAACTCAGTTCAGACCCTGCCCTTGGAAGTGTCGGTAGCAGTAGTGATAGTTGTGTTAGGGATAATAGGTATAGTAGTTCGCACATATCTGAAAGCTGGAATTAACTTCCAGCTAATCGCGTTTGTGTCCGGAAACAGTCATTTGCCAACCTGGTCCCCTGGTAAAGAGTGGGAGAAATCTACATCTCCATCTGCTAGTCTTCTCACGTTCCCATCTATCAACCGACTTCTTGAGGCACTTTGCTACATCACGAAAGAAAACACACTTCATCACAGCTCGCTGTGTTTTCTTCCTCTTCTTGCAGTCTTGCTGTTCACGCTGGTGACCCACTGTAGCGTCAACCTATTGCAAGAAGACGGTATTATTATAATAGCAGTGGATCAGCCTTCTCTCCCTGTCAGATCTAACCTGTGCTGCTTCCCCTCATTCCGGGGGTCCCCAGGCACTTGTCTCTGCTTACCTCTCGGGCTTACTGACCACTCCTTCCCGCTGACTCCTGGAGTTAGCTGCCCATGTGGCTTTGCTGGTTTGGAAGCTCCCTCTTGTCACTCATGTTTCACATTTACTCCCCCCCTCAGTGTCCTGCTCTAGGCAGCAACACGCCTGGTTCCATGTTCTCTCTGTCCTTCAGCAGCCAGGCCATGTGAGATTTCTCCATCCTGATGGTAAGAAATCAAACAGGAGGGCAAATGATGGACATGGTGGTGTTCGTGGTGCAGAGGGGACACTGGCGGTGGTGTCCGTCTCACATCGAACACATAACGCAGCTACACTCTAGATAACCTAGCGGGGAAAATTTCAAATCCACTCTCAACTCTACTTTTCTCGAATGACATAAAAAGTGAGTGTGGAAGGGAATGACAAAGGGATACACTGGTAATCAGAGTTGGCTAAGAAAACTTACTTCTGGAGAGCACGTTAGGGGGCGGCAGGTCCAGACCCACCTCGCTTTGCCTCTCTCTGCCCTACATTTTTGCACCATGAGCTCTGAAGTACGGCAGGGTCTTGTTGAAAAGATTCCCAAGGTGCCTTCCGAATTATCAACACACAAGCAGACAATAAGAAAGGTCGCATTTCATTAGGTGTGCCTTTGACGTTGAATCTGCACTTCTACACAGTTCCTTGAAAGTCATGCGTTTAGTCAGTTGGAGTATCCAGTTGGTCAGATACTTACACAATTTAAAGCTGAGTGAGTTTATTGAGCATCTACTCTATGCCAGCTCTGTGTTAGACCTTCCGGGATAGCACTTCTTAACCCGGGGCTGTGGGACTCTAGGAGGTCTAAGCCCGGACTTTGGGAATCGGAGCCCACAGCATCTGTGTGCTCATTTCTCTAATGCCGTGTCCTTGTTCCTTTGCTGCGGGGGAGGGCTGCTGCCTCCATTAGCTCTGTGGTGAGCGATCAGCAAACTCCATGACAGAGTCCCGGCTTGTCCCACAGGGAACACTTGGCGAACCATGAATGAGGGTGACAGGGCTGCACATTTTGTTGTTGTTGTTGTTGTTTCTGAGACAGGGTCTTGCTTTGCAGTTCAGGCTGGCTCTGAGCTCACTATGTAGCCCAGGCAAGCCTTGAACTCAGCAATCCTCCTGCCTCTGCCTCCCGAGTGCTGGGATGACAGGTGTGAGCCACCACGCCCGGCAGGGCTGCACATTTTTAAAAAATGGTATCAAATATTAGCTACATTTCTGACCAAAACTACGTCAGAATTCATAGGTGAAATTTTGACTTCCATCCAATAAAGGCAACAGTTGTTCCTTTCATGCTGTTGTTTGACTATTCCTTTGAGAAGAGCCTTATCGTCTCCTGGAACGGTCGAGAATCCATATTCCCCCGCTGCACACTATGCGAATTCCCTTTCCCATTCTTCCTGCGGCACCTCTGCTTTCCCGCTTTCTCTTTCATCTGAATGTCCCGATTCTTCTGCCTGCTCGCTCCCTCTCTGCTCCTCTCGTTCTCTCTCAGCTCCTTCCCTCCGCCCTTGGCTGCAAACCTGCCCCGTGACTCACAATGGAGCAGGTGCCATTGGCCCGGAGAACCAGGCTCCTTAGTTTTAGACAGCCCCGGAACAAGGCAGCGCTCTGGCCTCTGTGCTCCTCAATAGACCGCACAACAAAGGCGTGGTGAAAGAAGGTGTCTTCTAAGAAGTTCACATTACGACCCGTAGTAAAAGAAAATGGCGATATTGTTACAGCCGCCAGTTTCTCCCCATTGTCTTCCTTGTCAAAAACATGCCCCCTCCAAAGGGACGGGATGCGTTTCAGTACAATTTGAGAATGTTCAGTAACCCAATATTATCTTCGTTCCCCTCCTTGTTTCATGTTACTTTCTGATCCTTGAGTTCTCCCAAGTTCACAGCGGTCTGTGACATTACGGTGACTCTCTAACTCGCCCATTATCCCCACCGTCAATGGGGGAACAATAGATTGTGTTCTTCTGCATTTTGCTTCCCTGTCACTCACTGCTTTATCTCCTCTGATACCCCGGTACCAGACACAGAAACCAAAGTAGGTTGTCTTGTCTTCAGCGAATCTTGAATGGCTTTTGTTCAGAGAGGCGTTTTGTATTCATCAGTCAACTGAGGACTCACCCTGAAGAAGCCCTCAGTCAGCACACAGCCCCAGTGAAACAGGGATCCTCGCTGGTGAAATATTCATAGCGTGGGGGCCTCTGAGGGGCTCACCTTTTGGCCCCGTGAGTCCCTGAGAGCGTTACCAACAGTAACTGGCAAATCTTGCAGATCTGAACATCTCCCGGATGAAAAACTGTGCGAGTCCCATCTCCGCTTTTGACCTAAGCCTAGTCACACGGGCACATTTATCTTCCTGCTCGATCTGCCAGCCGACTGTGTCAGACAGCTGCAAGGAAAGTCCAAAGGTGAAATGATAGTGATCAAAGCTGAACCTGATTTCTTCCCCCTCTTCTTCGAAAGAGGTAATAGCCTCTCTCCCTTTCCCAACCCTTGTATCTCTTAAATGCCTCTCATGGTGCTGAGAGACAATATGGAGGCAAAATTAAATGGCATGTTATTTATATTTCTAAGGAATAAAATCTCACCAGATCAATAGACTCATATCCAAACAGAGCCACTCAAGAATGTAATGGCTGTTAATTTGATGCCATCATTTGATGATTACTAAGTGTCAGATTCAGCCACGAAGCAGCCAGCGGAACCCACAGCACTGCGCAGAGATGGAGGAGACAGAGGAGAGCTGGGGAGATGTAAAAGATCACTTTCGGTAGGACTGACTCCCTCGGAGTTTCTGGGAAGAGCAAAGTACTCAGGATTCTAAGATTTACAACAAACTGCTCTCTCATAACTTGAAGGAAGCTCTGCTTCTGTGTAGATCTAGATTTCAGTGGCAGGGAGGAGCTGTTTGAAAGGTAAAGGATTGGGATAGACATAGAAAAGAAAACAATAAAGTAATAAATAAACCCTGTACGCATTCCAGTGAAATTATAAATGAGCAAAGGTATCTGCAAGTAACTCCTTACCTGCCAGGTACTACACATGGTGCCTCACAAGCAAACACAAGAAAGCTCAAAAGAAACTTGCTGTTTCCTCTGCTTTCTAGGACATTCATTCGTTTAGCTTATTGTACATTTTATCAAATACTACTAGAATATTGCCATCCAGCTTCAATTCAGGCCAAGTCTATGCTCAGCAAAATAAATGTTTAAGAAAGGGTTGTTACAACTTCCGAGTAACTACAGAAATAACAAGCATTTAGATGAAGCTTGGCAAAGAGGACTCAATGTCTTTCAGAGACCCTACTTGCTTCCTATGTGGACAGGGTCTCTGAGGCTGCTCCTACACTGAAGGAAAAAGCACACTAACGAATCCATCTCCACCTGCTACGGCAGCTTCTGTCCTGGCATGGGACAGAGCCATGATGGAAAAGCTGGCAGGCTTTCGACATTCTGAGCTCAGAAGTAAGTGCTCTTGATTTCTGAATCTGTTTCATTCCTGGAGCAAGGAAAGCTGCAAAGGACTATAAAGTATACAAGTCATTTGTGGCAGAATCTAGATAATAATTTCCTACTAGAGACAGACCTCTCTGGAGAGAAGACGTCTGCAACCTGATGAATAAATAAAACACAACTCAAGCTCCATGTTCGTGTGTGTGTGTGTGTGTGTGTGTGTGTGTGTGTGTCCCAGGAGCTGGCCTGGCACACGTGGAGTCTGTGCTGAGCCCACAGGGAGACCGGGCTGCACAGTACCCAGGTTCCCCACTCCTAACAGAAGCAAGTCTGGCCCCAAAGAAAGCAAATAATCAAGCAGGTCATTAGGAAGCCTATAAAAGTGCGGATATGCAGCTACGCCCTGCCATTAACTTCAAAAGGTGACCAAAAGGCAGAGGTTCTTTGCAGCAAAGGAAAAAGCAGTGGAAAAAGTGAAGTCTCGTGACACCCAGGAGCCACCCGGAGTTCACTCTGCGTATCTGCCTCAGCCCACGCAGACCAAGGGGCCTCCCCAGGTACCCGGTTCACCGGGGCTCTCACAAAAGTCACCAGGGCTAGACCTGGGTCACAGCCGTGTCTGTCTGCCAGAGGCGGCCGGGGCTGGAGTTGTACAGGGTCCTGCCCGCCCCGAGTTCAGAGCTTGCCCTTGGCCTGACCTGGAGCAGAACTGTGAAGTGTGCTTCTCTGTTTCCTTCCTCGGGGCCCTTCCCACTCCCAGGCCCAGTGACCCCACGTCATCCAGGGTCTTATTTGGGTAGGGGAGACGAATCTATTAAATTCACTTACACTCAAGTGTCAATGACCCAAATATCCTGCCCAGGCTCTTTGGAAATTTTAACAGTTGTGCATAGAGGCAAGATGTAGTGGTGGGATAGTAAGTGGCCTCTCTATGGAGGACAGTGTTTCAGATACCCAGAAGTCTGTCTTTCCGTTCCCACTAATTATGTTTTCTGTTAAAAATGCAACCATTCTTATGCACAGCAATAGGACGAAGACCCACAGCTCTAAATTGACGCCAAATTCTTTGAAGTTCTGGGTCCCAGACTTAAAATGGACTCTCATGGCTGGGCCAGAATATGTCAGTCCTGGACTATACCCTGATCCTTCTGACCCAACCCAAAGCAGTCAGGAATGAAAGAGTATGAAATGTCAATACTGGAGAATTATTGGACTGGGGTAAGGTTTCCTGCTAAGTACCCATGTAGGAAAATAGTCTGAATCTTGTCATTAATTCTGCTTTCCCTCTGTCCACCTTCCTGCCATCAACTGGAAATAACATTTCACTGGGCACAATTTTTCATTTTTACAAGACTTGTGTTCTTCAGCTAAATTTATTTACCTACCAGAGCCCTGATGTGGTGTAATTCTGAGGAAGGACAGCACTGAGTTGGTATAATTATTTATTAATATTTAAAAGCTTCTTTGCTTAATGTGTTCTCAGAGACAAGCTGTTAAATCACTAGGGACGCTGTTTTGTGAGTTTTCCTGTATAGCAGCTAATGTTAACTTGAGCTTTGGGGCCTAAAGACCACCTGGCCTGAGCCCCTCTGCAGTGTAGGGTAATGTGATAATAGGCTGGTCACGACCTCCTAGGTCTGGTCGCTGATAGATGTGATGGTAACTGAAGTTTTTATTTTAAAAGAGAAATCAAAGGGCAGTTTCCCTGGCAAACTTTGTGATGTGCTCTGGGAGCTGAGGGAAGCAGAGGGAACTTCTGGAAGCTGGACTCCCCAGCTGACTCCTGCAGACATGCTCAATTGCTGTGAGGAAATCAGTGGTGACGTGACCGAAATTCACAAGAGAAGACGCGATTCTGTGGTGGTTCTAGCCAGGGCTAGCATGGTAGACAACAGACAGGGAGTCAAAGTTCCCTCTCAGGATGGTTTTGCTGATAGACTGATGTGGTTTTCGCCAGAGGCTATTCTGACAAGCTCTCAGGGCCTGGTTGGCTTAACCAACAAAGATTCTCCTCTTAAACTCTGCAGAAGGGAACGGGTGTGGTCTGGCCCTGTGAGAACCCCCCTCTGTCTTATTTGCCTTCTTTCTGTGTCCTCCAGAGGCCGAGAGGAGCTCTGGTGTTTTGCCCTCTTCCGTAAGGGCGCAAATCCCCCTGGGGCTCCGTGCTCTTGACTTCCTGTGACCCTAAATCCTTCCCACGGACTCTGTCTCCTAACACTGTGGCACTGGGGGTTAGACCTCCCCCACATGCCTTTGGTGAGAGGAGCGCGCGGACGTTCAGTCCCGAAGGACAGATGAACCAGAAGCAGAGTGAGGTGCCCTGCGTGAGTCTCTCCGCCAGGCTGTGGTCAGCAAGAGGCTTTAGGAAAAGAAGTTCCTGGGTTGACAAGATGTTGGGGGTGATTCGCCTCCAGGTTTCCTTCCTCGGAGAATGTTCATTTCGTTATTCTGTGATACGACATGAAAAAGTGGAAAAAGGGGGAGCCAGGGACTCCAGGTGAGTCACAGAATCATCACTGCCACCGTGAAGAGATGGTTGGGAGGCCGGCCCAGTCTGAGCCCCCGCCGTGCCCGAATCTCAGCCTCGCTGTGTGCACCTGTGGGGGGGCCTCTGCTTACTTGTGACCGAAGCACGAAAAGTCGTGAGTCTGGAAATGACACTCTGGTCACATCATCTGTCTCTCTTAGTGATGATTTAAAAATTTCATGTTCTTCATTATTGCTTTAAAGCCGAGATTCAGAAATTCAGTACCCGTGATGACATGAAGTGTTTTAACCTTTTATTAAATTTCTTACTCATTTACCATCTCATTTGTATTCTGACTAGTTTCTTTCCAGTGATAATGGACCTCAGCCATGGTAGTTCCATGAAATGCACTTGGAAAGCTTTTAGAGGGGGAGAGCCCAGCTCAGCCTGGCTCTCACGGCCCGGGCTTCTCCCTCTGGTATCCCGGCAGCCTCAACTGCCACTCCTCACCAAGGAGCTCATGGAAGACGCGGAGACTTCTGCAGAGGCGAATCGCTCCCCTCACCAGGCTTCTCTTCAGCAGAACCGAGGGCCTTTACTCTTCATAGTGACCCTAAAGCAGTCCTGTCTGCCTGGACCTGTGACCATGACATCTTATCATATTCTCCCAAGAATATACGAACCATATACGAAAGGAAAAGAAAGTGGCCTCATTCTTGAAAGAGATAGGCACACTTGCCCACGTGAGGGAAGATTTGGGATTGTTCAGCTTGCCTTCCCTTTATTACTGTCGCTCTGTTTGCGTGGTTAAGACATCACTGCAGCTCTGTTTGCGTGTTTCCAGGCACTGTTGTAGTTGAAGCCCTGACTAAGGGATGACTAAAGTACACGGAGGCATTTATGATGATGTGTATGTTCCAAATGAAAGGTAAGCGAGTGCATAGGAAAAAAGAGAAAAGGACAAAACCCAGGAGCAATAAGTTGCTCTGCAGAGGAAAAGGACCTGGGCAAGGGGGCTGTGCCCTGGGGAAATTTGAAGTCCGCCACTAGGCAGGATCTCCTCCAGCCGAGACTTTGGGAAGACAGTGGACCCGCTTAGAGAGAGGCAGTGGCCAGCTAAGCTTGAAATAAGCTAAGTCACTGTTAACGCCCAAAAAAGAAAGTATGTACCAAAGACCAGTACCCCTTAGATTGCTTAACCAAACGCAGTTTCCAAATCAGCACAGGCCTGGGGTACGGATGAAAATGACCAGGGCTTTGGCTTCTTCCGTGGTACCAGATCTCCTCAGTCCCTTTATCCTGCAGCGCGACGCTGAAAACTGGGGCTTTTCATGCAGAAGATAGGACTCTTACAAGTGAGAGGGGGATCTAGGGTACGGAAGGCAGGGCACGCTGGGGAGGAAGAGGAAAAGTAAGTATTAAGATGTGCTATGCAGGGCCGGAGATTTAGCTCAGTGGTTCCAGCACCTGCCTCGCAAAGGCAAGGCCCTGAGTTCGATCCCCGTAACCACATACAATGCTGGGCATGGTGACTCACGCCCACCAGCAATCAATATCACACACCACAGTGCCAGGCTTGGTGGCTCACGCCTGTCATTCCAGCACTTGGGAGGCAGAGGCAGGAGGATTGCTGAGTTCAAGGCTTGCCTGGGCTACATAGTGAGCTCAGGGCCAGCCTGAACTACAAAGCGAGACCCTGTCTCAAAAAAAAAAAAAAAAAAAAACTATGTTCTATGCACATGTACAACTCCCCATGTGGAATATAACTGCTACAGACTGCAAATATGGATTGGTACAAATTTAAGGAAAAGGCTGAAGTGAGGAGTAAAGCTACTCTTTCTCTGATGATGCCATAAACTGTAAAGAAGAACCTGCCAGCCTTCCCCAACATTTCCTAGAAGCCTAAGTAAGCACCTGAGGAGCCAAGGCCAGTTGTGGGCCACATGTTGAGGGGAGGCCCTGGTGGAGCTGAAGGCCAGAGCCAAGGCTCAAGGAAACACTAAATGAATTTAGCTCAGTTTAACTGCTGCCCTTCTTGGCATGTTTTTAAATCAACTTTTGCTAGAGAAAGAAATCCAGCCAACATGGAAGAGGGTACTAAGAAATCTGATCTTATCTCTCTGCTCTGTGAAGCTAAAGACACATGAATTTTCGATCAGGGTTGGTGCTGAGGGTTCTCCCTACATCCAAGAGTACTAATACCGGGAGGTGAACGTCCTCTCCCCTCTAGAAAGACAGCCACTCGGTGCTGAGAAAATGCGAACGCTCCTCTCCTGCCCGGCAGATCTGTATCTGCTTCGTAGGGTAGACTTTTATGTTTAAGGAGTGTTATTTGACCCTCCTGAGGTACAGATCTTTGCAGGGGTGACCTGGAAAATGAAGCCTGTACAAGCCGAGGTGACCCCCCCTCGAAGTTGCTTTGCAGCAATGAATACTTCCATACCTAAGATCGGTCTGTATAGTTCCGCGAGGGTCAGGAGACAGAAACGCCACGGCAATAGATTTTATTCCACTCAGAGGCGGAGGGTGATTCTGAGCTGCAGAGCGGTCCAACAATGCAAGAGTGGGCGGGGAGTGGCACAGAGTGGGAGAGTTGTCGCTTTGGAAGCGTCTGACTCTGCACGGGTCACCATTTCCCAACACGGGGCCGACAGGACGTCGTCTGGGAAGCGGAAGAGAGACGGGGAAAAAGCGAATGGGATGAAGGAACAGGCTCATCCTAAGTTCTCCAAATGCCACGCTGCCACACACCATTCCCTGGAGAATTTTTCGGAGACCTCGGCGTACTCACGGTGATTTGTGACCTACGTCCTGGGGATCCACGGAATGAAGAACTGGTCTGACCTCGACAGCTCTTTCTCCTGGAATACCAGAAAGAATGTTCAAAGAGCGCAGACGGAAAGTAAGCCAAAACACCAAAGGAGAGTGAGGCCAGAGACCTTCCAGCCTTGGGCGTTTCTTTTATATATGTCGTTCACTCGTGAGCTAGGGAAAAAAAAAATCACTGAGCATTTTCCAAGTGCCAGTGTCAGAGAGAGAAGCTGGAGATACGGAAAGAAGGAAGCTCTCGCCTTCGCTGGCCCCCACAGCTCCCATTTCACGTCACGCCACCCCAGTGTCCCGGGCCTCCTTTCCGTTCTCAAAACTTTGCGTGTGTCGCTCAGGCATCCACACTGGCCGCCACTGCGTCCCGAGGCTCCTTCCCCAAATATCTGTGGGCTGCACAACTCCGGCAGGACGCTCTGGCCCTGCTCCTCCCCTGGCATCTGTGCTCCTTCTCATCCTGTGCTAATATTTTTCCCATATACTTAGCACCTTCTAGCCCTGTGTGCAGTTAGCTTTGTTTTCATTGGTGTCTTGTCTTCCCCGCCAGAAACGGAAGCTCCGTGCGGCTCAGCATTTTCTTACCCGCTCGTCCATCCCAGTGACCGGAAACAGCCTCGTGGCTGTAGCAGGTGCTTAGCAAATAGTGTCTGAGCCAGTGAGGTAAAGCTCACAGCCCCTGTCCTCATGGAAGGCGACCCGGTAGCCATCCAAGCGGACAGAAAACTCGCGTGACCCCTTCTTAGAATTTATTTATGTATGTACATGAGATCTCAAAATAGCCTCACAATTTCAGGTGATGTTCCAAGTAACAGCTTAAGAATCAAGTACTGGGCCAGAGGGTTAGCTCAGTGGTTACGGCGCCTGCCTCGCAAGCGCAAGGTCCTGAGTTCGATCCCCGGTAACCACATATAATGCTGGGCGTGGAGACACGCCCACCAACAATCAACACCGCATACTACAATGCCGGGCGTGGTGGCTCACTCCTGTAATCCCAGCACTCGAGAGGCAGAGACAGGAGGATTGCTGAGTTCGAGGCTTGCCTGGACTACATAATGAGCTCAGAGCCAGCTCGAACTACAAAGCGAAACCCTGTCTCAAAAAAAAAAAAAAAAAAAAAGAATCAAGTACTGAGGACATCTCTAAATAAGGAACTGGTGGCATCTCTAAACTTTAAATGTGATGCCCCTGCCCCAGTCCTCACTGACACGGTCACTTGAGATCTGGAAAAATCTAGGTCCGACCTGAAAGTGTAATTATGGTCTATTTATATTTTAATATCTGGGAGATGAGCTAGATGACAGTGAGTTGGGTCTAAAAGTTGTCAGGACACTATTCAATGGCTCCAATGAAAGAGGGTCAAGTTCACCCTGGTTCAAATACCACCTGAGTCTTCACAGATGGGCAGGGATTTTAAAGGTGTGAATGTTCGCATTTCCTGGTCCAGACAGCATCTTCTAGGTGCGGAAGGACTCAGGGAACGTGCCGAGCATGAGCAAGCCTCTACCTGGTCCTGTCCCTGGCGGACCCCTGAGCTTGTACCCCCTATCCCTCCCTTCCTCAACACGGGTATCCAAACCACACTGAGTTTTTTGATGGAACTTTTCTTTAGACTCATCTAGTGCTCCATACAGGAGTTTTCTTTCTCCCTCATTAAAGGCTGCGACTTGAGTCCCCAAACGGCTGCTCACACTTAGAGCCAACAGGAGGCCTGCCCAAACCCGAGCTTGACTCTGTGTGGTTTTTGCATACCTGTTCTTCTAATTATTATTCTCAGCGTCCTAGAAGAGAAAGGGCAGGGAGGTGAAGGTTTCATTTCAAATCTGGAAATAAAGAGTCGTGCGTTGCAAGACACAATAATCTCTGTTGTTTTTACCTCTATACTTGTGGTTATATCTTGTCATACGTGTCTATGTGGCAATTTAAATGCATATATATGTGTATGCGTGTGTGCATACATATATATATATATATATATATGTAACAGGCTTTATGAGAAATTAGAATTCTTACTGTGGCTTTTGAACTTGAGCCAGGAGTGGGCTCCAAAGACAGTTCTCCTATTTGCATTGCTGCGTTTATCCATTTCCAAACAGCAGAAGACCCGTCTATCAGATTCTGTGTAAATCCACCACATAGATAATTTGTAAAGAAGCTTTCTTTCAAAATGTTCTGTGGTTTTTCTAATCTCGTCACTTTTCTAATTTTCTAAGCACATAACCTTGAAGTCGAAAGACACAGCCTGTGATAATCTGTGTACACTGTCTTCGTTATTATCACAGACATTTCTAGGGGGAAAGAGAAGAAAACACACACACACACACACACACACACAAAATACACACCAAACCAAAAAAATCCTTTTGCCCCACACACATTCAAAGCGGCCTTTAAAGTCCTACTTTAGTCACAGTTCAATCAGAGCCACATTAGGCCTACTCATCACACAGAAAAGCGTTCATGAGCATAAGGGGGATATTGACTTTAAAAATTTACTGGAGAGGCGTTCAGAGCCTGCAGGAATGTCAAAACTCCAACCTGCATTTTGATGTTTTCGCCTCCGGTTAGTCTTGACTGACATGCTTGGAGCACTTTGGTCTGTGCTCTGGCATCTATTAACTGTCCTTGACGCAAAGTTATCCCGGCCGTTGTGGGCAGCCCGCTGCCTAATGGCTTCAGTGGATTCGATGCCCCAAGGTGTAAGGAAAACTCACCCCCGCTTTAAGGGATCGCATTGGCTATTCTTGGCTTCATTAGGGGGGCATTGTTTGATCCTAAATAATGAGAGCCTGTTAATTATTATTCTGATAATTGGGCCTCATGTGGGAGCACGGCAGGCACGGGAGGTGTTTTAAAAGGAAGCAAGTTTGGAAAAGGAGAAAGAAATGTCAAGGTTGAGATGTCTTTGAGAGTAGTTTGTTTATATGCAAAGCGTTTTCACCTAAGAGGGGACCCGATTCTGGACGGAGGGGAGAGAAGGAGGCCGGGGCGAAAGCAGGTCTGTACTTACTTCAGCTAGAGTGGATTACAAAATTACTGCCCTGGACAAACCACTCAGAAAGGCTCAGCAGCCCCACGACTGAACCTGTAATTCTGAGTAAAGAGATTGTGAATTGGTTTCTCTGGAGAACGGGGTGGGAGGGGGGCCACACGGGACACAGAAAGGGAGAGGAAGAGTGGGAGGGAGACAGAGGGAGCCGGAGAGGAGAGGGAGGGAAAAGTGGGAGAGAGAGAAAGAGAAAATGAGGGAGGGAGAGAGAGAGAGAGAGAGAGAGAGAGAAGGAGAGATCATACAGCACCATGGAGAGCCTGGATTTATCCAGCTGCTTTCTGGAGAAAACAGTAAATTTTGTTTACCTGTAAGTTTCGGTCTTTGCTGTTTTTTCTCTTCTATAAAATGACAGCTAAGTCCAATAGGGGTCTCACGGTAAAACAAAGGTGCCTGTCCAGTATGCATAATGTCGGGAGTATCGGAGATGGCTGGAAGCAGAAGGGCCTCTGGGCGGAAGGAGGCTCAGAGATTTCCTCCGGTAAGTTGGTCTCAAATGAACCTCTGAAATACTGTGACAAGCTTACCCTTTTAGGCTAGCCGTAGATTACAAGTACTGCTTTACAGTATTAAATCTGGATGTAGTTTCTTTCCCCTCGCCCGGTACTGTTGCAGCACTCCTATTCATTTTTAGTTCTGCCTTTTGCCACCTATGTAACTGTGAGAAATAACGTCAGGATCTATAAGTCTACGGAATATTGTATCTTTCCTAGAAACCGAATAAAAGCCCACAGGGTCTCTATCCACTTGAAGAAAGAATGGGGTTTAAACAAATGTCTGAATTTGAAAGGTCGAAGGAGAGTTTGGGCAAGGTAAACTTCCATTTGAAGCATCCACTGGGGTTTTTGTCAGACTTACTCATACTTAGGGTAGAGCCGGCCAGCTGAGATGAGAGCTGGCCTGCCTGTACACCAGGGGACAGTGACCGACAGGAAGAGAAGAAATAGAGAGAAGGTCCATACTCATTTTGAGTTCCAGTGCTATGTTCCACCGACTTTGCTTGCTTCTAAATCGCACTCTTCCAATTAAACTAGAGAGACTATCAAAAGTGCCTGTTCAAAACGGCCACATACCCTGGAGTTCTGGACTTGCCCGAGCCTTCTTCATACAGCTCTGTGATTCTTTTGTAGGTCTGAATGTTCTTTGAGATGCACCATGGGCTGTAGAGCAGGAGGAAAGGGTGGGAGGGCCCGGGCACAGTGTTGGGGAATTGAAGAGTTAGTGGCCAAAACAGGTGATCTTGTCTGTGATCTCTCAACTGTTCCTAACAGCTTCAATGCAGCTCATTGATTCATCCAAATGGCACCATACTTCACTAGGACGCAGCATACTAAGTACAGTTATTCTACTGCAGCGCCATCTTGGATCTGTGTACGAGGAAGGATTAAAGCCAGCAGAATCCAGGCACGAGGTGACACCCACAGTCATGTGGACAGGAGACCTGACTTGACCACTCTTTCACTAGGTGACCTGGCGCTTGGGCTGACTCCTCACCTGCCTTACGGGGTTATTTATATGCCTTTAACTTTATTGAAGTGTAAGGAAACTAGAGGGTGATTACAAAGTAATTTGTAGGAGTGAGATACTATGTAAATTTAGGATAATGTTGTCCTTTCCAGGTAGATTAGGACAGCAGGGATCATTGTCTTTCTACCTCTTTACCTCCAATTTTGCTTCTTTTGTGTCCTTATTTCCACCTTTCTGAGTGGATTGGCCCTTTGTGAAATTCACAGAGGAACATAAGAAATTTCTCTTACTGGAACAGAATGATGGTGACTTAGAAACAGTACCTCGGACAGTGGTTCATGCGTGTATGTTTGTTAGATTGTTTGTACAGTAAATCATGGAAGCGAATGCTGGTCCCTGGAGTACATCGTACTTGTTAGTATAGAGGACACCACTTTTCTATCCAGCATCTTCCCCTAAGCAGTCAGGCTGGCTCCCTGACTTCCCTGTTAAAGGAACTCCTTAAGAACTTTCCAGACACTTTTCCTATCTCTATATTTTCAGCCTCTGTCACTTCTTGGCATTTGAAGTTCTGGCTTTTATTTAGTCTTTTTCCATTATTCATCCTGGAGAAGTTGCTCTGTGCTTCTATAAAGAACAATAAGCCATGTTTTCCTGGGATTCTGGACAGGTGTGACGTATCTTACCCAGATCCTTGTATCAGGTAGATTTGTTTCCCTGGTGCTCCAAGTTCTTGACTTTTTCAACTTAAGTGTCCTAGTCTTTTTAGTCTTTCAGACTTTGCATGAATAGCCAATTGGCACATTCATATTTCATCACCTTACTATTATTGCTGAAGTCTGGAGAGACTGAAAATTGTTGAATTAGACAGATATATCAACATGGTCCATGGGGTCACATACACTCCTGGATGAAGACATTATTTAAGAGAAGGAACACGGCTCTATTTATCCTCATAGCTCCCCTATTCTGCATAGGCGATCTCCTTGGGTTTACCAGTTTATAGTGATGTCATCCTATGTCTTGACATTCACTAGGGCACATGATGGCCAAGGTCTTTGGTGCCTTTGAACTTGTACAGATATTTCCATTTCAACTTCAGTGACTCAGAAGCCAGTCTTCACAGCTGCTCTGCTCTCTGGACGGCAGGGCCTTTGTGTTTCATAGATGAACCCAGGATAGGAGATATTATCACAAAATGCCCTCTCTCTGTGTCTCTCCTTCTGACTCTTAAAAGAGTTATATGTACTTTCTGCTGACTTTTGCCTGGGGCGACATTGATAACTCTTAAATTTAGCATTTCCTGTCACACAAAATGCCTGTAGTTCAAAATACCACCCCCTTTTTCTGAGTGAAATTAGGACAGGGTTATGCCTTCTGTATCATGTCTTCGCTCTGTCTCCTTATGTGCTGTTCCAAAAGGTACTGAAGGGAAAGTCACAAATACCATAGACCCTTTCAGGGCAAGAATCACTCAACTGATCAAGTGACCACAGAACAGCATGAAGGCTACAGTGAGTATTTGGAGTTAGGCATTTAAGTGGAACAGGAATCAGGTAAAAGCAATGTGCAAGACAGTTTATAACCACCTCCATTTCTACCCCACCTCCGTGTATTATCCATATGTGAGTTTGTTGTCATAAAAATGATCTCTGATGATTCTGGAATCCTGGGTCAATTCATTCTTTCCCCCAAACCCTCCTCCTTTAGTCTGCTTTGCATCACAAGGAAAAGAAACTAAGCTGCTTACCTGAAGAAGGAGTCTATGTTGGGCCTTTGGAGTGATTGTGTTTTGAATTATTCGTACCATCAAGTTCTGTTTCACTGTAGACCACTGGGAGCTGTTAATGTAAGATAAAATATTCTCTGAGCTTGAATGCAACATATTTCATAGTTCAGGTAACAAAAGCGCACTTAAAAATCTGATGCATTGAAAAGTTTGCAGCAGACAATGGTATGGATGGCGCCTGGCAGATTTGTGACAATATTATGATGAATCTTTTTCTCCTTTCAATAGATAAAAGATTTAACAAGCAATTGGTCACATCACCTACCAAACGCACTCAAGAGAAGCCCTTATTGTTGGAAAGGATGCAGTTTCAGCCCGTCACCTGGCTCAGAGCGGGTTTCAGAAGTTTCTGTGGCACTGTGAGCAAACACATTTGTCTCAACAGGCTCTGGGCTCCATGTGTCTATGGCAACATTGTTACTGGCCAAGACAGATGACCCGAGTTACAGGAATTACACCGGGCACGTGTGGCCTTTGGTTGGCTCCACGTGACAGTTGATGGAACAGCCCAGGCTACTTCTCTAAAATTCTGTAGCATTAACCTCTCTCAGAGGCTATTTACCAGCTCAGTTTCAACAATTCGACAAAGACTTTCATATCAAATAAGAATGGCCTGTCCTGGATGCTAGAGAAAGGCTGGTAGAACAATACAGCCCTAGACCCTGCCCTTTTGGAGGAAAGAAAGATGTAATTAATAACTGGAGTGCAGCTGAAGGAAAAAAATTCATCATCACAACTGACTACACTGAAGTCTTTGGGTTCCCAAGTAAAAGTTTTATGAGTTGCTCTCTTGGTCACTCTTTTGCCTCCTTCCGCCCAAATCCTCCTCACTGAGTCTGTGACAAGGGCCAGTGAATGTCCCGAAGGACCCCAGCCAAGTTTCAGGCTCCTGGTCTCCCGAAGAAGACCCGAGATCTTTGGGCTCCTCTCCATCTCCAAATGTTGTTTGAGAGGCAGAAGGTTTCAGCACCTGCATGAGCATGTATGACTGAGGAATTAATTTTTATGCCTTACATATGCCTCACTCTTCATGTCAAGATTAGAGACTACCAGACCACTCCGCATCCCAAGTCCGCACCCCAGCACTGCCCAGTGGAGACAAAAGTGCCTGTATCTCCAGACTCAGAGGGCTCCTCAGCAAGGCGGCAAGGGAGTTATCCCCAGGGTGTAGCCGGATCCATCTGTGTGGTATCAGATAAGTGACCACAATTGCCCTCTCCAGAGTCATTGTCACCATTTAGCATGATTAACTTGGAAGCTTCATTTCCACTCCAGCTGCTGCTTGGAGCTGGTAAATGTGTGCGCAGGGCGCAGGCATGGAGTTGTGCGAGGAGTGAAATTTCTGCCGTCTGAGTTTTGGTTTGCTTTGCTATTTTCCAACTTAGAAGAGAAAAAGAACACATTTAGAAGATCTTTCTGCTAGACTGAGAAATCAGCAGCCTTTGATATTCACTGAAGGAGATAAGCAGAGGTCTCTAATGTGCTTTTTTTTCCCCCACCAAGTTGATAAATGAGACCTTTGGCCCAGATTTACTACACCGCCATGAACCAAGCGCCATATGTTTTTAATACAATATCATAATATTCGTTTTGTCACCGCTTAGAAAAGTCACACTCCTCAGGCTTCAGCCTCACGTGAAAGAAGTTCTCAAGGCCACCGCAGATGATCACAACACCCTGGACCAAGAGCCTCATTTTTGCGTCATGACCCCTAACGTGCTGTTAACCAGTCAGTGGAAAAGAATATCAAAACCCACCTGCAGCAGAATGAGCCCTTCGAGCTGGCGGCCCCGGGAAGCTTCTCTGCTCTCATCACGCCCGTCGTGGGGCTGAGCGCAGGACGCTCGAGCCCTCAAGCCAGGTGTTTAGTCCCCTCCTGCGTTCCCGGATCCGAGTCGGCCCCTTCTAGTTTCCAGTCGGCTCCCTCGTCTGATTTCTTACCTGGGCGAGAACCACACCCAACCCCGCGTTTCCACCCCTTTCCATCAGGGCACCGTGGGTGGAACTCCGCCTCCCGTTCCGCACTGAGCTCTCTTGGCACGGTCTCACCGGCACACTGTGCCCACCGCTGTCTGTCAGGTTTGCTACCTGGCGCGTTTTACAAAGCTATTACGTCCAAAGCAAAGTTCCTTCTTCCCAAACGAACTCTGCGTTCGTCATGGGCCTGACTCTCACATGGAGCCTGCAGGCCCCTGTGACTCCTCTCTCCCCTCGTTCTCACACCCATCCAGCAGCAGGACTGTCAGCCCCGCTGGCGAGCCCTGTCCGGACGGAACCCATTCGTAGGAGTGCCGCTGTCATTTCCTAAAACTAAGGGAGAATTTGCATTGATGTTCCTTCTCCTTTGAATTCTCTTTGCCAAGACTTTCCTTTGGCTTACAGCAGCTCTTCATTCAGAGGCAACCAAAATGTCACCTCTTCAAAGAGCTTTTCCGCTCATCACTCTCCCCTCGTCCTGCGTTAGTTATTTTTAGGATGCCTGACACTGCTTTTCCTTGATATTTGTTCTCTTTTGTTTTTCTGCTGTGTTCCGTCTTCCCTGATAAAATGTGAACTTCATACAGTTAGAGATTTGACTGTTGTACTAACTCAAAAAGAGTCGATGTCAGTAATACCTGTGGATGAGGAGGTAACAGCCACGCAAGCCCAAGCCCACGCGCGGGAGTAACTCGCCCCTGTGACGCAGACGGCAAGCGGGCTGTCAGGACTGGTGCCCCCCGGTCAGTCTCGCTCTAACAAAATTTCATTCTTTTCCTCTCCAGCAAATCCCCCCCTTTATCCTTGTCTCCCCAGCCTTGTTCCTTACCAAATCCAATGACAAACCTCCCTCTCTCTGAGAATGTGCCATACTTGTTACAAGACAGTAACTCTCTCTATATAAGGAAGCCCGGAGGTAGTTGCTTGGTCACCCAACTAAGTGAATCTCCAGCTCTCACGAGATTTCTACTCACTAAGGGGGGAGACTTGAGGGGCAGCAGGGACCACGGAGATAGTGAGTCACGCGAGAAAGGCGGGGCCGTCCTAACAAAGGCGGGGCTGACTCTGGTGGGCACAGCCGGACAAAGGGCTTCCTGGGAGAATTTGTGAAGAGTAAGAAACATAAAATGATTTTCTTCTACATCTTGGGCCTTGCTCTGCCACGGACTTGCCGTGGGACCCCAACGAGCACCCCAAAGTTCTGCACACCTCAGAAGCCTCACCCTAAAGAGTCCATGTCAACACTCTGCAAATCAGACACATAGGAGAACTCTTAGCAATACAAGCACTCACTGCACGACTTGTGTCTTCTGGGTGGTGGATTCAGAAGACGCAGGTAGGAGCTTGTGGGCGGGGCATCAACATTTTTACCAAAATCCTTGGAAATATCCACTTCACTAGACTGGCTCCTAAGGACCTTTGTGGCTCTTCCAACTTCATGTTCCCAAGAGATCTGAGCTTCCCAGCAGGCTACAGGATTAACCAATGCACCTTGTCTGGTGAAAGTGGCTCTAATGTGTACAATTAGACGATCCCTTGAGGCCCAATGGGTTTGGTTAGAAAGCTCAGAGCTGCCAGTCGCTGGGAAGGAGCAGAAACTGGGCTAGCTCTTCCTCGGAGCGTGTTGGTGATGTCTGTCTGGCTGTCAGCACCAAGAGGGTGCTGCTAGTGCCGGGAAATGAACGCTAGGGAGCCGGTGCCAACCCGAGCCATGGCACTCACAGAGGCCACTTCCGACGCCTCGTCACAGCACCAGCTTCCTTTTCCAACTTCAGCCACAGAGCCTTGAGAATTTTTTCCTCCCTGCTAATCCTAACAACAAAGAGGAACTTCTCAAGGAAACTCTAAAATGGAACTGAAAAGGAACAATAGAGTTGGATTTGATTTGTTTAATTCTGAAATCAAGGTCACTAGAAAGTACTACAGCTCTTATTTTGTGGGTTGTTGTTTTTCTTTCCTTTCTTTTTTTTTTTTTTTTCCTTTTTGGCAACATCTTTTTTTTCCATTTGATGGTCCTGTCAGCCCCAGAACTGCGTATGTTACTGATCCTGCCTGTATTCAAAGCTGTTATTAAGTGGACTCTTTTAGATTTTAGAGAAATGATAATGGTTCCAAAGATGACAGAAAGTGGCAGCTGGTGACCAAAAAAACCCTTGATAAGACGACAACAGTAAATCAAACTACCGCCACTTTTTCGTTTCATGTTTGTTAATACCATCTCGTCTTTTGAAGTTTAAAGCAAGGTTCAAAAAAGCCAGGTGCTGAATCATAATATTAAAGCAAGTAAGGAGCTCCGTGAAAGCGTGGAGATCTGAGGGCGAAGCAACAAACACGGCTTTCAACTGCCTTTTGTCGGCCTTTCTGCAGATGTCACCAGTGGTTATCCCAGCAGAGGCTCCGGCTTGTAGCAGCGCCTCTGGCTGATTCCCGCGCTGCGTTTCAAGTGTCAATCAAAAAGGAAGGACGCAGCTTAGGTCCTGGTCATTGTCCTGTGAAAAGAGCCAAGCATTTAACATTGATTTAGCTCCCTCAATATACAAAGATAGAGCCAGCTTTGTGCATGGAAAAGGGCCTTTGGCAAGGTTGCTTGTAGAGCAATCGCATGGCGTCCGATGCGCCTTGGTGTAGCCTGTCGGGCTGCGGTGTCTGGGGCTCGCTGAAGAGTTCCTCGGGACCGAGTGAGCAGAACGGGAAGGAAGAGCCTGGGTCCCGCAAGAGGGGAGCCCGGTGTGGCCGGGGCCTCTCCAGCTCCTGGATAGTATCAGTGACGACAGGGCAGGGCCGGAGCTGGCCAGAGAGTACGTTAGAGCGAGCTAGCCCGGAAGCCAGGGAAGGAGGGCTGGATCCACAGGGACCCCTCGGGCTGGCCCAGCCTGCCGCCCGGGGAAAGGACGGCTCCGCTGGCGGAGGTGAACTCGGGGCCCTGCTTGTCTCCCTGTGCGTGTCTTTCTTTTCTCCCTCTTCTTCCTCTTCCTGTCTCATTCTCCTCCTCTTCCTCCTCCCTCTCTTCCCTTTCTTTTTTGCTTCTGTTTCTTACACAACATGCGGTTAATTAGAGTTGGGTGCCTGTGTATTTTCCCTTCCCAGCTGCCTGAGCTGGGACCAGGCAAAATATGGTCCCCAAGTCATGTTACGCGGATGGTCCTCACGGGCCACAGTACGACTTCAGTGGGCCTCTTTATGACAGTGTGACAGCGGAAACCACACCTGGGGCTTTGCTCGTGGGCCTCATCCTTAGTCTGCAGCGCTCTCCTGCCCCGCGGTGCTAGGTGGCAGCCGGGCATCAGGCTCAGGGCCTTGTCTCCGGGGCAAGGACCCAACACCCAACACCCTCCAGTGCGCTAGGTGACGGAGCTACGGCGTTCAGGGGCTGTGATGGAACCCTGGTTTAGGGTTTGCCAGGGCGTCACCCTCCTGTGAGTCAGGAAGCATTCCCAAGCCTTCTCCTCCTGATCGCTCACAGTCAAGTTCCCCAAAATGTCGCGAGCTAACAGCAGGTCTTGGGAAACTTGAAAGTTGAGCCAGTTTCTTAGCTGACTGATGTTTCCTGGACGTCCACCGGCTTGCCTTCATTTCCCTACTTGAGTTGCAGTTGGACTGGAGTCTTGGGATGAGTCTGAGCTCAGAAGAATTGCACTTTCTCGTTGCAGGCTTAATAAATAGGACGCTTCGCCCCACCCCCACCCCTGCCCAGCCTATGCTGAGATGGTGCGTACAGATACCCAGGAATGGAAGCAACTTCAATTGGTGAGTGAAAGTACTTGCCTCGGGGAGAGAGACTTCACCCCAGGGGGATTTGCATGAGAAAGAAACAAACTTTTGTTGTACTAAAGCACTCAAATAGTCTCACCTTTGTTTTTTATGATCTACCCAGAAGGCCAGAAATACCCTGAGGAGGTGCTCCTCAGTGCAGGGTCGGGGCTACAATCCTACACAAACCCAGAGCTTTTCCCTACAGCCACTCGGACCTGTGCAAAGGAGACAAGTAGAAAGACAAGATCACAAAGTGGTTCATTTTCCCTTTAGCCAAAGTTCGGGCCCTTAACAAGGAACCGGAGGGCTCAAATATCATGCCCACTCAGATCCCCAGTTCTTTGGCCGAACTGTTCTTTTTGGCACCGTGACCAAGAATCAGCTCAATCACCTGCCTCTTTCAGTCTTGGTCCTAGATTAGAGTGGCTTGGGAAGCGCACCAGCCTCCCGGTGCCTTTGGGCCTCCAGCCTCAGCTGCCTCTCAGTACCAACTGGAAGTTCCACTGCGCAGCTTTCAAGAGCTTGTTCTACCATCTTCTTACCATAACACTTCCGGTTGCACACGCACAACCAAATGCCATCATTTCCCTAAAATTTCCATTCCTATCCCACAGCTCTGCTGTGCTTCTCCCTTCTCAGAGAATCCTTCTGTTTCTCCAAGATGAACCACATACTCGCCTCCTGATTCCCACCTTCAAAGACTTGACCTCTTTTTTTTTTTTTGGTATGTGACAGGGTCTCACTTTGGACTTCAGGCTGGTCCTGAGCTCACTATGTAGCCCAGGCAAGCCTCAAACTCAGCGATCCTCCTGCCTCTGCCTCCTGAGTGCTGGGATGACAGGCGTGAACCACCATGCCTAGGAAAGACTTTACTTCTTTTATTCCTGGAACTTCTATCTTCAATTACTTCATCTTCCCAGCATATAAAACAAGACCCCTCTATAAATTGGATGAAAACTCACCAGCTCCTTTTTCTGTTCACCAGCTATTCCTTGACCTTTAATGCTCTGACTTCGGTCTTCTCTAGCTAGCCAATTCTGATGAAAACCACTAAGACCTCTATAGTACTGCAATAGGAACTTTTAGATTTTCATCTTGCCAGTGGCACATAGACAATTAAACTATTGCTTTTCTCTAAACTTAGTTTGCATGTGTTTTTTTTTTTTTCCCTCTCCTGTCTTGCCACTTTTCTCTGGTTTCTTTTTTTTTTTTGCTTTTTGGAGACAGGGTCTCACTTTGTAGTTCAGGCTGGCCCTGAGCTCACTATGGTGCCCAGGCAAGCCGCCGCGAACTCAGCAATCCTCCTGCCTCTGCCTCCCGAGTGCTGGGATAACAGGCGTGAGCCACCATGTCCGGCATTGTGGTATGCGGTGTTGATTGTTGGTGGGAGTGTCTCCATGCCCAGCATTGTATGTGGTTACCGGGGATCGAACTCAGGTCCCTGTGGTGCGAGGCAGGCGCCAGAACCACTGAGCTAACCCTCCGGCCCTCTCTGGTTTCTTTTACTCAACTTCATTTCTCGGATTCTCGTTTCTTTGCCAACATCCCTCCCATGAATGCCATTTGTCAAGCTCCAAATGGGGGCCACTTTATCCCCAGGGTTCATGGCATTGGAAGTGGCCTTCGCTGTACTGACTGGAACAGAGGAAAAGACATGGTTAAATACTCAACATTCTCTAGCAGAAAAGGAATGTTTTTCGTCCCAGACTGTGACCTTGTCATAGAACTCCACTTCCTCCAGTACAGTTGCCTTGTGCCGTTTCACATGAAGATGTGACTCAGAGTAAACCGTGGTTCTAGAACTCTCTGCAATTCTTCTGTTGGACCGGGGGCCGAAGAGCAGTGTGCTGACTGCCAAAAGCCCTTGAAAAATGTGCTCGCTCACCTGTGAACTTGTGGGCTTAGATATACCATGAGGAGCAAGCTACAGGAAATTCCATGAGACACAAAAGTAATATACCTTCTATTTCTCCTGTTCCAAACAAACATCTAGAGATTGACTTGCTTGATTCTTTCTTCTAATTCGTATTTTTGTGGTTTTTTTTTTTTTTTTTTTTTTTTTTTTTTTTTTTTTTTTTTTTTTTTTTTTTTTTTTTTTTTTTTTTTTTTTTTTTTTTTTTTTTTTTTTTTTTTTTTTTGAGACAGGGTCTCTCGCTTTGTAGTCCAGGCTGGCCCCGAGCTCACTATGGAGCCCAGGCAAGCCTGGAACTCAGCAATCCTCCTGCCTCTACCTAACGAGTGCTGGGATTACAAGCGTGAGCCACCACGCCCGCCCAGCACTGTGGTACGTGGGATTGATGGCTGGTGGGCGTGAGTCACCACACCCAGCAGCGTGTGTGGTTACCAGGATCGAACTCAGGTCCTTGCGTTTGTGAGGTAGACGCCAGAACCACTGAGCTAAATCTCCAGCCCCCGTATTTTCCTTTTTTAAAAAAGACTTTATTATATTTTGCGGTACCAGGGATTGCATCAGGCAGCGGCACCACTGAGCTAAATCCCTGGCCCTTGTTTGTAGGAAGCGACCTGGGAATCTCCACTGTAAGGAGATTGTATCTGCACTCACCGGGTGCTGCCCTAACTAAAAGCTGGGAGATCTGCACTTTGAACAGTGCTGCCCAGCTCCTGAGAAGAACTGCTACCTCATTCTGAGTTGCTGCCTCAGGATGCCACAGCAGTGGAGGTAAGGGGTAAACAACCTCTGGCCCAGGGTTGCCTTCTATTGTTCCTTCTGTTAAGAATTTGCTGTTCTTTCCTCAAGGATTAAGGTGCCTTGCATTTTGCTCTCTCCCTAGCTCCCCCCATAAGGGAAGTATTCAAAGAGAAACAAAGACTCGTGCCTTGAGAGTCCTGGCGAGTCTTTAGCATAAGATAAGAAACCTACTGATCTCCTAGGAAGAAGTTTAAGGAGCGGAGAGAGCACATTCCGGAAATTTTTAGAAACTGCCTGGCAGAGAAGATTATCATTGTACTTTGAGTTCCTGTAGATTTAGATTTTAATCATGCTAATTGTAGATGTTTACCATCGATTACATTATTGATTGTAAGCTTTGCACGTGGGCACTCTAGCTAGAAATACTATAAAAGAACACTGAAAAATAAACTCAGGACCCTTCGGTATTTACTGAATGGTCCTTCCGATCCCATACTGTTCTGTCTTGTGTTTTTTTCTTCCTCCTCACCCCTCGATCGGAACCCCCGTTGTTTTGTCCAGCAGGTTCCGGCCCTTATTTGCATTTTCCTACTGAAAAGTTACTTAGTGCCTGACCACAGCAATTAACCCCTTACTAACTAGACTCTACGTACATTCACGCTCACAGCAACAGAGACATCATGGGACAGATGCTGGGCAAATGCCCCCCTTGGCCTTTTTCTTCTGATTACAGATTTTTAGTGCTTTGCTACGAAGACCTGATGGTTGACCCTTGAAAGAAGGAAGCGCATCAGTTCCACACGGAGCAGAGCTTGTCTGTGCTCCTCAGTGGCGATCTTTAAACTGAAACTGCTCTGCAGCCAGTGCACCACGCCATGAACTTGAACTGACTGTCCTCAGAGTCTGAATGGTTCCACTAAGTCTACACGCAGATACACAGGGATTTTGTCCCTTCCTCCCGGCTTCCTCGTCCATGAAGCCGTTCAGCTTTGATGCCTGCGCTGTGATTCACACTAAGCCAGTAACCAAGTTTTCAAACCACAAGTGAAAGCAAAAACAAGAATTCTATAGTCTGGAAAAGGTGAAACCACAGGACATTAAAAGCCAAACGAGGAAAAGTACCATGAATCCGTGGCTAAGCTAAAGTAAATGTCACGCTAAACGTGACTTTGCTGGTCTCGACGGGGTGCGCCGTCCCTGAGCCCTGGAGACAAGGCGGGGAGGAGGGTGACACATCTTTCCACCCAAAGACTACTGTCTTCCTCCAGGTGTCTGGCTACTGTACCTTGTTAGATCACCCCAGGGCCACAGTGACAGGACAGCCTGATTTAATGACCTCCGTGGCTTCTGGTGACAACTTCTCATTCCTTCAATGTGCTCCTGAAATGAAGAGTACTTATTCCACTTTATAGCAGCCCTTGAACATATCCTTGCCCCCCCCCCCGCCCCTTCTGTTTGCTTTCTTCAGATGCTCAGAATTTCTCAGATACTTAAGGACACAGCTTCTGAAATCCCAGGCGGGGAGAACGGAAGTCACTACTCTCTTAGCCCCTCCACACATTCAAAGCAGACCCTAGAGAGCTTGGACAAGTGTCCAAAGCCTCCTGAGAAGGTGCTAATGCTTTCCTGGGATGGATGGGGCAGGTTTACTGTCCTCTCTCCAGACAAGGGAGTCCCTGGTCGGATGTCATCAAGGCGCGGCAGTGGGATGCTGGGCTCAGCTTGTCCTTCTCTCGGTCTGCTCCTGTCTGAGCCCTGGGCTCATGCTCACTGCACTCCACCCTGCGGCGTGGGGGTCTGGAGTCTGTTCGGTGCATGGCCAGCACAGCCTGTGGTTCCCTCCACAAAGAAAACTCCTGTTTACCTGTCACTTAAACAATAAAAAAGTGAATGAGGTCACATAGTTGTAGTCACACAAATTTTTTAAAAAACAAGATCTTCCCATTGCTCTTTAGGTTGTATTCGATCTTGAATCCCATGAAGAGAAACAAAGGAAATTTCCCCAGAAGATGAGAGGAATAGAACGTGAGAGGAGAAAAGAAGAAAAGGCACTTAGTGCCGGGCGTGGTGGCTCACGCCTGTAATCCCAGCACTCGGGAGGCAGAGGCAGGAGGATTGCTGAGTTCAAGGCTTGCCTGGGCTACATAGTGAGCTCAGGGCCAGCCTGAACTACAAAGCGAGACCCTGTCTCAGAAAAAAAAAAAAAAAAAAAAAAAAAAAAAAAAAAGAAGAAGAAAAGGCACTTAAGTCCAAGCTGCTATAGGCTGTGTCCACACATACAAAGACCAGACCTTGCAATAAATCCTACTTGATTTATTGCAAGTTATCAGAGCGGTCAAAATTGGTATGAAAATCCACACACCACCTGATCTAGAATCAAACAGCAGCCACCAGGGAAGTGGATGGATTAAATGCTTCCAATCTGATTCCATTTGGCCTTTGCTGTATCAATATTTATTGAGGCAATTCTCTTAGTAATTCCTTGATGACTCCTTCTACTCTCCACCTTTGCAAAATAATTAAAGCACAAGACTCTGCAGCCTCCCAGGCTGTCCAAGGATGCCACTGTGGCACAGCACGATGGATGGGATCTGGGGTTCAGAATTCCAGGGAACAGACCCTATGCAGAACCCACAAGTCCAGTGACCTTGGGCAACTAACCATTGGGTATCTCCATTTCTTCCCCTGCATGACAAAGATAGTAGCAATGACAGTGCTTGCCTGGAAGTGTCGCAGCGAGGGCTTAGTGAGATAATGTACATAAAGCACTTGAAACAGAACCCACACATAACAAGTGCTCATTAAATATAGCTGTTGCCATTTTATATTGCTTTATGGTAAAGTACTCATCTCTCAGTAAACAAGTACTCTATTTGGGATATTAAGAAGAGCCCAATGAAAGATTAATCCATGACAAAAATGTAAAACATGATTGCTATATAAAATGTGAGAGTACAGAAAATCAGAGGAGAAAATTAAATTCACCTATAACTTCACTACCTAGAGATAATTCATGTTAATATTAGGGCATGTTACTTGAGCTACATAATTTGTATTGATATAAATGCAAATATGCACATTTATGTTTATAAATCGTTTTATTATGTACATATAAATGCATATACACTTTTTTCAGCACTGGCAATGGAACCCAGGGCCTTTGCACTGAGCTACATCCCTAGTTCTTTTTATTTTTTATTTTTTTTTATTTATTTATTTATTTTTTTGAGACAGGGTCTTGCTATGTAGTTCAGGCTGGCCCTGAACTCACTGTGTAGCCCAGGCAAGCCTCGAACTCAGCAATCCTCCTGACTCTGCCTCCCAAGTGCTGGGATGATAGGCATGAACCACCAAACCCAGCTTTAATTTTTATTTTAAGCCAAGGTCTTGTTAAGTTGAAGTTGCTGTGGCTGGGCTAGAATTCACAATCATCCTGCTTCAGCCTCCTAGAGCGTTGTAATTATAGGAGTCGGCCACCATGTCCAGCCCCTATGCATACACATTTCACTTAGCAGGGATGATACCCTGTGTGTTTGCCTAAGGAAGGAAAGCGGGCCTTGAGCCTTCTCCTGGGGCTCACTTCTTCACTCTCTTCTTCCAGGGTCTCCTTGATCCCTCAGAGAGCATCTCCACCTATTCCAGAGAAAACAGTAACCATGACCCTTAAAGCCCCAGGCCAGCTGGGTTCAGAAGACTCCTGTCCACACACCTGCCATCTTTATTCCCAGTGCCATCCCTCCCACAGGCCACCACCTCCCTGTCCCTCTGTGGCTCATTCCTTTCTTGTGACTTTGGGACAAGGTTCTTTTGCTACCCATTAATATGCTCTGAGGAATGCAAACTGATTTAAAGTTTTACTCAAATAAATAAATAAATAACAGGGAAGAGAACACTGCCAGGAAACATCCACAAGAATACTCCCCACTGTTAGCTCCAAGGGACATTTTACTGCCTGCCACTGGGGGCTTGGCATACAATGTCCATGAACTCTGCTGATAAATAGCTCAGCATGGGTTCACCCTTCCATTTTCCCATGCTTCAGTGTCTACTCTGCACTTCAGCTTTCTATGCACCTGTCTCTTCTGCCCACCCACCTATTTCCCATTGAGACAGAGTCCCAGGGGCTCCTCTGGGCCTTCCCCACTGCCTGGCTTTTAGAAGGATCTGGCCAGAGGATGGTATGGATAAAGGAATCGGGTCACTCTTCACTTTGCATTCAGAAACTACCAGGCAGAATCCACACCCAGGCCGAATCCCTGAGAACAGGAAACTGACTTCCCCAGATTACCTCTGGCCCCAAACTCTCCTGCTTCCTACTCAAGGGTCACACGGTAGCTATTTGCCATGGACAGTGTTACGGGATGTTAATCATGTTGTTTATGAGGATAATCTGAGGACAAGAGCATGCTGGTGTAAACCTGGAGGAGAGGAATGAGGAGACCCAGGAGTTTCCCTCTGCAGAATGTGAGTAGAGATGACACAGGGAGAAGGATGGAGGAAAACTACACCTCTTGAAAGGCAGCACTGAGAAAGTTTTACCAAGAGAGGGATGTGAGAGTCATCCACAGAAGACTCATCTGAAAGTTTTCTGTGTCAGCTTGGCTAGTTGTCATGCCAGTCATTTAAACAATGACTGTTGCTGCGGATGTGTTTTAAAATGTGGTGAACGTCGAGAATTAGCAAAAAGAATCAACAAATGGGATCTCATCCTACTAAAAATCTTCTGCACAGCAAAGAAACCACTGGCACTGCTAAAAGACAACCAACAACATGGGAAAAAGTCTTTACTGTCAGACAAAGAGCTACTATCTACAATATATAAAGAACTTAAACAAATCAGTCTCCCCAAATTTAAAGACCCAGTTCAAAAATGGGCATCTGAAATGAACAGACACTTCTCAGAGGCAGAAGTCAAAGCAGCCAAGAAGCATATGAAGAAATGTTCAACATCACTGGTCATTCGAGAGATGCAGATGAAAACAACACTGAGATTTCATCTCACTCCACAAAGAATGGCTGCTATTGCAAAATCAACCAACAATAAATGCTGCCGAGGCTGTGGAGAGAAAGGAACCCTTCTCCACTGTTGGTGGGATTGTAGACTTGTGCAACCATTGTGGAGATCTGTGTGGAAATTCCTCAGAAAACTAGGATTAGAGGTCCCATTTGACTCTGCTATTCCCCTGCTAGGAATATACTCAAAGGAATTTTTTAAGTCACATTGGAAACACATATGTACACCCTTGTTTATAGCAGCTCAGTTCGTGATAGACCAATCTTGGAAACAACCCAAATGCCTATCACCTGGAGACTGGATAAAGATGTGTTTTTTTTATATAAAATGGAGTACTACTCTGCCATAAAGAATGACAAGATTCATTCATTTATGTGCAAATGAATACACCCGAAGGACACACTAATAAGTGAAATAAACAGATCACAGATGTGCAAATACCGGATGTTTTCTTTGGTATGAGAACCTGTGGATGTAAATGAGTTCTAGAATGTATGATAGTTTTTGTAAAATAGGAAATATCCAAAGGGGATTTGGAGTGGGAACGTAATGAGGGGAAAGAATAAATATGAGTCGAAAAGAAAATGAAAGAGCATGTATATAAGGGGTAAGGGGTCGTGGGTGGGTAGGGATGTGGGTAAAAATGAGGATTAACTTGTGTCATATACTGGTATAAATTCCCCAATGTTGTACGTGATTGTGACCTGTATATAAAACGTACCAATAAAGAATTCAGTTAAAAAAAAATATGGTGAACATGTACACTCCGTCAGCCGTAAGGGAAGGAGGCTGCTCTCCTCAGTGCAGCGGGCTTCGTCTCCGCAGCTGCAGGCGTGAAAGCTGCTCATGTTTTCTGGAGACAAAGATGTCTCACTTCGGAAGTGCAGTGAGGGCTCCTGAGTCACCTGCCAGCCCACCCTGCCGCTTTGGACTTGGCACCCCCGTGGCCACAGGGACGCATGCCCCCCAGCAAGCCATGTACACTTATCACATGTCTGAGTCTGTACGTGCGTGCCCTGTGCACACAGATGTCGTGCACACCTCGGACTCGAGTTGCCCGTTCGTCTGTGTCTCTCTGGAGAGCCCAGACTGGTGCGCTGGGAAACGGGACCGGCTCAGAAGAGGAAGGAAGTGGACGGCCGTGGTGCCCGGGTGAAAAGGGAAGGAACTCAGAGACTTGGGTCTCTGTGGCCCTAGAGTCAGGACGTGCAGAGCCTGGGACAGTGACAGGGACCCATGAACTGGGTCTGGGCATGTGGTGTGGAACACGGCGCGTTTCCCAGGGACTAAGGGGTGGATGGCAGTGACACGAACCACAGTAGCAGCTACACAGAGCGAGGGTGGCCGGGACCCTTCTCGCCTGCTCCTTCCCTTCTCCAGTCCCTCTCATCTGACCTCGGGTGGGGCTCCCCCCCCCTGCACCTTGCAAGTTGGCAGGGCAAGGCAGTGTGCCCGGTTCACAAATCACAGCTGCCCTGCATGCCCACACCTGGGCACTCGTGGCTCAGCAGGGCGCGGTCACCTTGAAGACACCCGGGCATTCCAAGCACAGCTCAGCAGAGGCGCATTTTGGGGCTGCGGGAACCCTCGCACATCTGTCTCTCCCCGCCGTGGCTCCCGGTTCCCAGGGAGGGACTCTTGCGTGTGAGAAGCTAGCTTTTTCAGACCAAGCCGTGCACAGAGAGAGGCCCTGCTGAAGGGGCCCCGCCTCTGAGGAGCGAGGTGGGGGCGTCTTTAGAGGGAAAGTTGAGCAGTGGCAGCAAAAGTTACCCATCGGCAAAAACAGCTGGGGAGCCATCTGTCCAGGGAAGCCTCTGCCTGCTCCAGCCCCCTCACCGCATCTGCGAGTGCCCGACCGCTGACGGGAGGCGGTTTACAGCGGAGGGAACAGAAGGAAACCAGTTGGCCCTTGGATAACCTTGGCCTCATTAGCATTGAACCAAAGCCCACTGTGCTATTGACTTCTAGTAAATATCCACCCATCAAGAAGATGCCTCCGAGCCCAGCCCCAGGGGTGTGCGGACATCCGGCGGAGCCTTCTTGTCGGCCGTGGCCAGCTTTGCGATCCAGGAGGACAGGGTGACCCGTCTCCCCCTCGCCCACCGCCAGGCAGGCTGAGAAACCCTCCATCTCTGTGCCAGGCAGAGCGGGGAGTGGAAAGGAAGGCACGGAGACACCAGCCACCTCTCCCAGAGCCTCCCGTTCTCTCGCTCCGAAGGGCCAAACAAACAAACCCTAGAAAGGCAGTTCAGCACTTGGAATGTGCACAATTATATTTCCAACTGCTTTGAAAAACTTTTATTTTTGTACAGCAAATGACACATTATCTTTCCGGAGGTCAGGGAATAATGCTGTTGGATTCTTGTGACCCCGGGCAAGTTAATGTTTCTATTTGCCATTGTGTCTTGTGCAAAGCAAGGCGGCCGGTCACCTGGGGTTACCGTATAGCAGTGTGGAGATGGTCGAATACACCACAAGTGCTTTGATAATATCGGATGCCTTTGTGTGGATGGGGGCTCCCTCCTTGCCCGATCCTCGGTAATGGGATCCCGAGTGCCAAGGAGATAAACGATGCTATCCTTGGAATGTCAGTGGTGGCACTCTCCAGAAGCTGCATTCATAATTTGCTCCAACTTAAGGACTTCAATTTTTTAATAGTAATTGAAACATATAATTCAATAGAAGTGTCACTCTAATGATTGCCAAGGAAAATGAACCACAAAGAAGGACTGTAAATTGCAATTTACTTTAATCAGAGTGTGGGGAGCTGGTGATGTTTTCTCCTCAAGAAGACCCCGAGATCTTGCCTTTCCACTTTGGAATGTTCACGCTCATTCATGCTACCCTCTCCAGCAATACCTTCGCTGCTTTTTAGATTTCCAGTTGTGTACTTGGCCCCTCTTAAAATGCTTATCAATGTAAAGTGTTTATATTAATTGCTCTGGTGGAAGCTTCATAATATAAACTTCAGCTAATCTCTTGTTGTCAAATGTCAGCTTCCTAGTGGTTTATCTAGAACATTCTCTTTGCCTTTGTGGGTAGAAGTGATACAAAGGTGCTTTGTAGATTTAAAAGACTATGTAAATATGAGTTGCTGCTCCTGGGAGTCTATACATCTTTCTTAAAGTGAAATGATCTTTGGGAGGGGGTGGGTTTTCTAATACTGCTGAGCTAGGTTCAGGACATAAAATGGAAAACAATACAGAACATTTTATTCTCTTCCAGAGGCCTGGCTGGAATCTATCTGAACCATTATTGTCAGTATTATTTTTTTATTGATGAGTGGGGAAGCACTTTACCTGTCCTTCCTGGGGAAACGCACAATCCACTTTTACCCCAGCCCCACAGTCACTGAGCCGATGTGTCATCCCGCCCTTGCTCTGGGTTCCCATCATTGTCACAAACACTGAATCCCCTACTTCCTCTCACTGGTCCCATTTTACTTCGAGGCACCGTCTGGCATGAGACCGACCCATAATCACAGACTTCCCAGGATCTTTACCCAGGCACCCCACAGAAGGGACCAGGTACAACTGGTACAACCCAGCAGCACCTCCACTCCCAGGAATTCCAGCAACATGGGCCAAATGTCAGATTCAGCGGAGGGAGAAGAAAACCCGAGGAAAGAGGGGAGGAAAGATGATCAGGGTACTGGAGTAGAGGAAGGGAACTGAGAGAAAACACTAGGAAGGAAAACAAGCAAAGCTGACCTCCTGACTCCTGGATAAATGCACTCAGAGCGCAATGGACACCAACTGTGTATCCATCGAGACTGTAACTCTGAAGATGGAAGGTTGATCTTTAGTTTCAACTTGATGGGCTGAGAGTCATCTAGGAGATTAATAAAGCATATCTGTTCTATTTCTATGTATGCCTACCCCTACTTTAGCAATCCCTGGTCACAGACATGATTTTATTTCTAAGAATATTATCAATACATATCAAAAAGCATATCATAAAATAACTTTCTTTGTTTTCTTTCTTTCTTTCTTTTTTTGAGACAGGGTCTCACTTTGTAGTTCAGGCTGGCTCTGAGCTCACCATGCAGCCCAGGCAAGCCTCGAACTCAGCAATCCTCCTGCCTCTGCCTCCCGAGTGCTGGGATGACAGGCGTGAGCCACCACGCCAGGCACTGTGGTATGTGGTATGTGGTATTGATGGCTGGTGGGCGTGAGTCTCCATGCCCAGCACTGTATGTGGTTACTAGGAATCGAACTCAGCCTTGCACTTGCGAGGCAGGCGCCGGAACCACTGAGCTAAATCTCCGGCCCCTTCACTTTCATTTTGGGGCAGTTTAGAGAGTGTTCCATTTGCGATTTGCTGCAGCTGGTGTTTGTTGTATCATCTTCTTTTTCTCCCCCCCCCCCCTTGTCACAGTTTCTGCCTCCCTCTTGTCTCTGTTTTCTCCCTAAGGATCCCCGGGGCCGTGGAGTCCGGCAGCGAGCCTCTCTGTGCGCTGGACTCGTGTCTGTGAGAGTGAGGAAGGGGTGGGACGCTGGGTGTGGGGCACGGACGTCGAGCACGGCTTCCTCTCCGCCGCCAGGTCTCCGTCCTGTGTTTCTCCTTCTGCTCCTGAGCATCCTCCGTGCTGCTCCAAGGGCCATCGGCAGCACCATTTACTTTAGAAATGTTTTTGAAAACATGTACTGAATCAAGATCTCAGAAGCTTGAGTTCAGGAAAGTAGGCGCTAAGATTAGCTCCCAAAGTGATTTTTAAATGTCTAGAACTGCCTTTCGAATCCCTTCCCCAAACCCCGTCCCTCCACTGTACATCCCCCCGTCCCAGCGTCTTTCCCCTGTTTCCACCCTAATTCCCAGTGAACTGGTGGACGCTACTGCTGCTTCAGCCAGCTCCCACCGGATCCCCAATCACGCCCATTGTGCTCCTCAAAGCTGAGTCAAGAACTGCTGCCTTTTGATTCCCTCTCTCGATAGATATTGTAGAAGGAAGCAGGTCCCCATTGCTTTTGTTGTCCCTACTTCTGGGCTGAGCTCCATTTGCTGGTGAGCGGGTTTATCTTCACCCCCCTCTCTAAATACTGCAACATTCAGCGTCCTTTCATGTTGCTGCTTTTAAAGTAAATCTTTGGACAATTAAAGATATGAAATGGCTAAATAGAGTTCTGCAGGCGTTGTTCTCTCCTTTTTAAAGGTTTAATCACACTTAATGGCTCTCTTCAAAACTTGAATTTTCCATTTTGGTGTTTTGACTCTATTGAAAGAGTTTACTAATATTCTTTCAAAAGTATTCTCTGCTCAAATGAGCTATTCAATAAAGTTTTGTGCAGTACTATAGGTTTTACACTAAATGGAAAATAATTTAAAGGGAGATCAGAGTTGGGGTGCCATTCCGCTCTATAGGTTTTGTTAGCTAAACTATAATCCTCAATTCAGAGTGCATGGAAAGTTGGGGGGAGCCTGAGAGTTATTTAGATATAAGGGAGACCATTTCAGATGCAATTTTAATACTTTCTTTTCCCTGAAGGTAGGTTGTTTGTGATTCTATAAATAGGAACTTGTGATAAGTTCCCCCTCCCCCACGCCCTCTTCCCTCTCTCTCCTCCTCCTATTTTTCATCCTGAAGAGCACAGGTCTTTTCATGACCAGTGCTCTGCCTCACACTGTCTTGAGCACCGTGTTGACTCCGCCCAGCCTCAGCCCTGCTGAGATGCATCTTGTTCTAACCTGTCCCTGGGGGAGCAGGAGCCGGCCCCACACTGAACGCCCCTCACTCGCAGTCCAAGTGCTAGAGTTTTCTACATGAAAGACAAACTTGATAGAAAATAAATGCCTGCCCTCCCAACGGCAACTTTATCAACTCCACACCCCCTAGTGGTCTAAACAATGGTGGGAATATACACATGACACCAAGGGGACACGTGGAGAGCTCATTCTTTCTTTTCTTCCTCTTCTTCCTCTTCTTCTTCTTCTTCTTCTTCTTCTTCTTCTTCTTCTTCTTCTTCTTCTTCTTCTTCTTCTTCTTCTTCTTCTTCTCCTTCTCCTTCTCCTTCTCCTTCTCCTTCTCCTTCTCCTTCTCCTTCTCCTTCTCCTTTTCTCCTTCTCCTTCTCCTTCTCCTTCTCCTTCTCCTTCTCCTTCTCCTTCTCCTTCTCCTTCTCCTTCTCCTTCTCCTCCTTCTTCTCCTCCTCCTCCTTTTTTGAGATAGGGTCTCGCTTTGTAGTTCAGGCTGACCCTGAGCTCCCTACATAGCCCAGGCAAGCCTGGAACTCAGCAATCCTCCTGCCTCTGCCTCTGCCTCCTGAGTGCTGGGATTACAGGTGTGAGCCACCACGCCCAGCACTGTATGTGGTGACCAGGTATCGAACTCAGGACCTTGTGCTTGCAAGGCAGACAGACACCGGAACCACTGAGCTAAATCTCCGGCCCTGCCTTTCTTCTTATAAGTAACCTTTAGCACCTGATGAGCCCAGTAGGGGACTAGGTGGCAGGACAAATTTCAGACACTGATTGCTGCCCTTGGGGAATTTAGC
>PVIC010014960.1:0-35859 GCA_004025085.1 Thryonomys swinderianus
TAAAAAAAAAAAAAAAAAAGATTTGTGATAATGGAGAAATGCAGAAGTAATTATTGTTTAAGAAAAGGGATTAAGAGAATTTATAATGCTTCCTAAGATAAATAGGTACATTTCTATGATACGCAGACAGTAATTTAGTATTTTCGAAAGCATGATTTTAAAGATATATATATTCATCCAGGTATGTACAAAATTTTTCATATCAAGTTGATTTCGAATTTCAAAGAAGTCATATGTCCATCTTCCTTCACCTACATGCAAATTAGGAATCATTCCCAAATAGGAAGCTTCTCCCTGTTTAAAGGCATACATTTTTGTACAACTGAAGGGAGACATGCTATACAGTATTAAATCTGTAGAAGTTAAATGTGAGTGTCAAGTGAAAGTGGATGACCTGCACCAAAACCATTTAAAAATGCTTAAAGTTTTTCTAGAGCAAGATGGAAGTGGCAAAGCTACCAGTCTTTATTCATGAGGAAATAGAGCCTTCTGCTCTGCTGCTCATAACACGTGCAGGTGATTATTTAGGGGCATTAAACTGACTGCTCCCCCACTCTTTCTAGGCCATTGTCTCCAGTTCTGTGAGTGACTCGCTTGTCTCAGTCAAAGTCTTCTTAGAATGTATCTCCTTACTCCTTATTGCTTTCTATGCACTTGTCAAAGTCTATTTCATGACTTGTGTCCCAAAGCCCAAAGTTGCCTTGTTAGTAAAGGCAGAAAGAAGCCTTTCTTTTTCATTGTTCTATCTCAAGAGCTAAGCATGGTGCACAAGGCACAAACTCCTCTGTGTCCTCCTCACTTGCCAAATGCATGAATGAATGAATGGGTGGTCAACTACCACAGCACACCACAGAGATATTCTTTATGCATTTTTTTCCTGGGTGTTTGTGAAAGACAGCACCAAAACTAACTTCTCTTTGATGGGATTGTTGATTCATTTTGCTTGGGATAGTTCAAGAGGATAGGGATGATGTCATCACGTGGACATCATTTCTTTTCATAACAATCATGAAGCGATCACACCACAGTGTCTCACTGGAATTCATCCAGGGACCTGGCTTGGATCTAGGGTGTTGACCAACAATTTTTGTTAAAAAGTATCTTTGGAATGCTTCTGTTAGCTCCATAGACAAAGGACATTTTAGTGAAAAGAAAGGAGAAATAAAAGTATCTTTGGTATGGATATAATGATCTAAATATTATGTGCAGATGTATTACTATACTGAATTTTTAAACTAGGAATGTATATTCCTATTTACATACCTTTGGACCATAAACAGTATAGCTTATCTAGAGAAAACATATAAATACATGAAATGTATAGTTGCATCATAGTTATATAAGGTTTTAAGGTTTTAATGTTCATGCTGTATGGTATAGATGATACAGAAGATACATTATTTATATAGCAAAATGGTTTTCCTTGAAAAATCTTAATGAAATAATGGCATTTTAAACTCAAAGAGGTACAGTAACCAAAATTAGAGTTAGATGTTCATTAATAACAGGCCCCCACTGTCCGTAGAACTTCAACAAGATGCCCATCTCCAGTGACTCTTTGATCAAAGTATCAAATCTTTAATACTTGTAAATCAATCATAGCACTTAGCACTAATGAATTAAGAACCACTTCAGGAAGACTGTCAATTTCTAGCTAATGAAGTAACAGCTGGCTTGACTAAACCTGCCGAGGAGGTTGGCTTTGTCAGACAGCAACTAGATCTTTAGAATTTTCTCCTGTCATCTTTAATGAGATCCAATATCAATGAATTTGGGACAAGTATAAAGGAAATCTACATAATGAGATGCTTTGTTCCATTATATTTATATTTCCCACCATTCTTGGAATTATAAATAGAGAGAGGTCAAGGGCTTCCTCCTGCTTTCTCTTCTTTCCTTTTTAATGAAACAGATACCACTGTAAAGAGCCACAGAACAGCTGATTGGAAAGCTGAGGTCAGACCCAACATGTTTCAGTTATCCAGGAAGGCACACAGGCACGTTGGCTTCAACATCTGGCTACAAGGGCCATAAAAAGGCAATTACCACTGGACTTGATCTCAGCGTTGGCCATATTCGGGAGCTAAATAGACAAGGTTGTCCAATATGCTGTAGGTTAAAGAAATCACAGAATAACATCCCATAGGTGGGCTCTGTTTTCAGGTTAGTCCAAAACTATGCATGCCCTGTCTTAGATAGTTGGATGCCCTACAAAGAGAATTAAAGATGTGCCTCCTTTAACAATACCCCAGCAAGATGATTTGTAAAGAAATCCTTTTAACAGTCTAGCACAGCTAATTCAATATTTAGCAGAATTTGTCTTGTGTGTTCATTTTGATGGCCTGTTCAGTAGCTCCTGTGTTATCAGAGTCTCTTCATGATTTGGCTACTGCGGCCTGACTGGTGATGGTCTCCTTTCATTGTATGCCCCCCACAGGCACATACATTCACATACATGCCCTGCATCCCAAGGGTCGTTTTACAGGCGTCAGTGGAACATGCTGAACACTGAGCGGATGGTGGCACCAGGTGGTGTTCTGCAGAAGAACCTCTGAAACCCTCTGTGGGACGCAGATCCTACCTTGCTCCTCTTAATCAGACAATCTGATTTCTCTTAGGATGTCAGGGTCAGATTGTAACCAACCCTCTGCTTTATAATTTTGTGTTTAAAATCGCAGCAGATGAAGCAGTAGTTTGAAAGTGGGTGGTACCACAACATCTGGTAACATTTTCTCACATTCAAAAGATTATACATTTCTATAAAACTCCCCAGCCTCGTGTGGAGACAGTTTGGTCATCTGCACCACTTGAAAAATTTTAGGAATTATTTGAATCAGTGTGATCCTTTTCTTTACAAAATACTTCACTGACAAAATGGCAACATTTTTTTAACCTGAGCAAGCAGAGAAAATGGCAAAGAACAAGTGTAGAAATCAACAATAGGATACATCGGTAGAGGTTCTCCCTGGGTACACTGATGACGGTCTCAGTGTTTGGGGTCTGGAACCAGAGCAGAGCCTTGAGCACTAGGCCCGCTTTTCCCACGTTGAGTCCCCTCCCATGGGCCATGCATCTCACAGAGCCTGCCAGATTTTCCCTCTCATAAAATGGGAATACCAGCCTCCTTTGTGGAATCATTAGAAAATTTAATGAGGAGCCTATAATCATTTAGGGTTCTAACATCTAGAAAGTACTCAGGTGTATCAGTCATCTTTGAATAGCGCATACCGTTCTGATCATTTACACACCTCCTCTTCATTTTCATGCCAGTTCTCTGGGTTTCATTATCCCCTGTGCTGACCCACCTCACCTCAGGGGAGCAAACAGAAGAAGCTGACTGACTTCTTTTCTCTGGAGCTCAGGCTCTGCATTGCCCACAGGAAAATAGCCAGTAGGAAAACAACTCTGAGTCCTACACAATCCAGGTATAGAAGGCAAGCGAGTAAACAATGCTCTATCAGACTGTATTTAAGTGGGGCCTTTTGGGTTACTGGATTTAGGCATTTAACTCAGCTGGTAACTGACATTCTGAAGCATACCCGCGCCAGTCCAGGGCATGACAGCTCTTGCAGTTCCCTCTTAAGAGTCTGTCCTCACTCAGTTTGATTATTTGATTATTCAGAGTCAGAAAACTTTGCCACTAGAAGAGAACTTAAAACTGATCTATTCCAACGTCTCCTCATCAAGATACAGGTACAGGGAGGTGAAGTGCCCCATTTTTATTTCCACAGTGAGATGAAAATATACAAAACAGAACAAAAGGCCCTGCAAGACGATGTGGGAAACTGAAAGATGAAGAGGAGCTCACAGGCTCTAGGATCTTAAAGCCTAACAGGAAAATGAGACGTTGGACAGACAGCTGTCATGTGAGACAGGACAATGTCAAATGCCACAGGGATTTTAACAGGATATTAATCCCAGCTACAAGAACTAGTGGAAGGGGATTTCAGGACCTCTCTCCTCACCCTCTCTCACCTCCCTAGTCATGCTCCTCTGCTCTCAACTCTTGAAGAACAGGTGAGCCTAAATGTACTCTTAAAGCCATGGTGAGTATAGGACAGTGGCCAAGTCCTTGGAGGAGCATGTTGTTCAACCATGAAGATTACCTTGGATGGGAACATGTGGCCCAGGGGCAGCCATGTGAGCCCTCACCAAGGCTTTTGGTGGTAACACTGTTGAATAGCTTTCCTCACCTTTGCAGGCTGCTAAGTCAGTAAAATATCGTCAAGGAGCTCTTGGAAGCCATTGTTTGATAACTCAAGAGTGGATGGTCATTAAAGGCCATTTTATACAGATGAAATCAGAGCCCCAATATATAAAAATACAGATGCCTAATAACATAATTGAACACCTAGGTCTAGATGAAACCTTAATGATGTGTCTGGTCTTTTTGGCTCCATAATTATATTAATTAGCCTAGGTTCAGTGGCGATTTTAATTTGCACATGAGAGTGGATATATTTTAGCTTGGCTTTGAATGCTTGGTAGACATAAGCGTCATATGTGTAGGAAGAAGAGTTAGTGGGTGGCAAAGAGAGCAAAGACAGGAACATGTGGGAGTATCTGGAATGTCACCAAGCAGAGTGGTTACAACTTGATTGAATGAAGAGACAAAGGAGAAGAATGAGTTTGGAACTGTGGAGTAGGATTTGATGTGGGAGATCTTTCAATCCTTCAGAAGACGCTCTGAGCTTGAAGGAGACACCAAAGACTTTAAAACGTGGTTAGCCCAAGCAGAGCTATGATTTTGAAAGATGAATCAGGAAGATGCATGTAAATGGATTTATAAGGAAATACCATTTTCCTTCAATAAAGTCTCTTGATACACATGATATCAATGTTCATGTAAAGTATTCTTCCACAGAAGGAGTAACATTGACTCTCTTCTTGAAATAAACTTGTGCTTTGTGAGTCAGTTTGTTCTGTTGATGTCCTCAGTCACTTCATGGTCATTCTTGGGTCCTGAACAATTCTAGGGGTTCCGCATCACAGTGGTGTAGTCATTCATTTGCCTACCATGGTTCAAACGTCTCATCTTCTTTGGAACCCTCTTACCCCCCAACTTCTCTGGCCCATCACTATGAGATTTAACTAAAATGGCAAAATATTTCACCCATCACAAGCACTGGTTCCATGTGGAACCAGTTTTTAATAGTTTATGTATTTAATAATAATTTTCCTTTTATTGTCTAAATATGTGAAATGACTAGGGAAGCTGTCATCTTGCTGTAACCACATAGGGGTTTATAGCACAATGATGCTTAAGAGTTCATTATAAGCAGAAGATATTCAAGGTAAAGACCCAGGTTGGACCTCCACACCATATCCAAGAAGTCTTTCCATGATTCTGATGTAATTTTCCTTGGAAATTATGGAATTTTCCTACATATTATGGAGGGTCATTTCATCCACAGAAGGAAAAAATCCCCTTAAGAATAGTTATGTATCGGAGGATGAAGTAGGATGGATTTCTTGATAATGACTATTTTTTTCCTATAACTTTGCTAGTGAATCCTGTAAGTTGAGACTCACAGAGTGTGATATTTACATGAAACGTACACACAGGCCTTATAAATACTGACATCACCAACTTCATCGTGAACAAAGAAGGCCCATTCATTTTTCCTTGCATTAGGGACAAACTGCTTCTTTATAAGAGCTGCCTGAAAGCACTCTTTTTGAAACAGTGATGCCCAAACCTAAGGCATCATTGGAATTATCCATGGTGCTCATTGAAAATGTAGATTCAGCTCAGTGGTCCTAGCATCGGCCTGGCAAGTGCAAGGTCCCAAATTTGATCCCTGGTACCACGCATCACAGTGCTGGGTATGGTGCTTTATGCCTACAATCCCAGTACTTGGGAGGCAGAGGCAGGAGGGTTTCTGTGAGTTGGAGGCTAACTTGGTCTACATAATGAGTTCAAGGCCAGCCTGAACTACAAAGTGAGACCCTGTCTAAAAACCTAAAAAACAAAACAAAACAAAGCAAAAAAACCAAAACAAAGCAAAAAAAGTGAATTCCTTTGTGAGTCTGGTTACAGCCCTATAATTAATGCATAGTGCACAAGCCAGAATTTGAGAATGCAGTGGCCACCACACTATAGTTCCAAGCAGGTTGTAAAGGCGTGTCTGTGCAGTAAGATTCCAACAGCAGCACTGCACAGAGCCCTTGTAACCTGGATGTAAATAATATTCCCTAATGACAGTTAAACAATGAAATGTTGCTGAGAACTGAAGTGTGGAAAAGTCACATTAAAGAGACCTTACTAACCAAGCAAATGTGACCCTGGAATCCATAAATCTGAAGAAGTAATGTGTCAGCCAGAAATCAGCTATGAAAGCGTAAAAACAATGCCCCAGTAATGAAGAATGGCAGTGCCCATCAGGTAAGTTTGTTTTTGGTCTCTTTCATGGGATCTTCCAGCACTCCAGGCAAATACACTCCTACTATGGCTTCCCTTTAGGACCCTGTTTCTGAATTTTGTCTTCATTCTCAACCCCCACTTTAGAAACCCTGTAGATATTTTTTTCCAACTTCTGTCCCATTAAATTTTAATGTCAAGTAAACTACATGTATTACTATATTTTATACAGAAAGAAAAAGACTCCCTCAAGAATCATTGTTTTGCCCCTCTGGGTTAATATTGCCCATACACACACACACACACATGTATATATATACATGTATATGTATATATATGCATATGTATGTATATATACATGTATATATATGTATATGTATATATCTATCTGCTAGGAATATTTCAAACTTGCTGCCTGTCTTGTAATGAAAACTTGACCTTATATATTGGACTTTTAACATTCCAACATACTTTGATATGTATAGTTATTTTAGGGGATACTCAGAATAATTTTCTACAAAACAACTATGACACGACGTTCATTTTCTTCCTTTGTCCTGTTCTGTGCTATATGATCTGTACAAGCAACCTTGTATGTTATTCACATGAGCAGACCTACGCCGGCCCTTGTCACTTGCTCCAAGTTGCTGGTGAAATGGGAAGGATCAATTTTATCTTGGTGTCTCTCACAGCTCTTATAAGGATGTAAAAGTCTTGTCCTTGCCTCCCAATTCCATATGGATATCATTCATAGACATTATTCACTCTTCTGGGACCAGAGGCATTCAGTTCCAGCATTATCTCCAAATATAACATGACTCCCCTTTCTCTGTGACTTTCTTTCTGCCCCATCCTTGCCTGAAATGTCACCCTCCCCTCTGCCTTGAAGTTCAAGATGTTCAAGACACCTTTTTTTTTTTACAAAACATTCTCAGTCCATGGCAATGACCCCTTTCTTCACTCCTCCAGCCACCCTCTGTGAACCTAGTACTTACTTGCTATGGTTCTGTACACTGAAGGGCCCCAAACAGGCTCATGCACCCCACTTTGAGAATGGCGCGGTCTGCACTGCTGAACCCGTGACAAACAGCAGTTGTTAACCAGCATGTTCCTGCTGGCAAGGAAAGACACCCTAGAATGACGCTGTAGTGACATCGACTTAATACCTCAGTAAACACTGAATTGCCCCATGGTGCTTCCTGCTACCTTTACATACCCCGCCCACCTTCTCCCTGCTGGCAAATCACCTTTCACAGACTGTATTCACTCAAAATTAAGTGATCAGATGAATCACATTGTATGAATGCCTCCCAGAATTCCACAGCTTTCAGCCCAGAGCCTACTGGAATCCTAAATGGAGGTATCAGAGAAAAGCTAAAGACTGTATGTGGGAGTGCAATAATAGATCAATAATAGTTAATATGCTGATATACCCTTAAATTCCCGACTTCTTTAGATTTATTTTTAAAATCTCAGGTTTTAGTACTAGACGGTGGTCTTAAATTATCTCCTATCTACATTCTCAGAGTAACTATCTTGAAGATTTCTATGACGTGGACATATTTGCCAAACAATATCACACTCAGGTGGATGTCTAGAGCAGCTTTCACATGTGTGAAAAACTCGTTCAGTTTTTAGCTCAGTATAAAACTTAGAGTTAAAGCCAGACAAGCTCAGAGCGAACTTCATTTGAGGACAGATTCTTTTCACTAGACATGTTGAATATACTTATCATCTTATAAAGAAATTATTAGAAGGATTTCAAACATGGAAGAGAGTAGAGGGAGACTGTATTACCACTAACTGTTTTTTTTTTTTTTTGAGGGGAATCATGAGATTACAATTCAAATGGCTCCTTCTAGGCCTAACAGAAAGGACCTGGTTCCTTTCTCTTCAGGATACAAACTAATTCTCAAACCTCATCACTTTCTGTGTTCCTTGACAAACAAAGGAATCATCACATTGGAAGAAAAACATAAAAAAATAGCATTTTTAAATTACCGTTATTGTTCCAGCTGTAAAGAAAAATGCTTGTTAATTTCCATCCTTGTCCTATTCTCAGGATTACCAGAATGCTTTCCCCAGGTGTAGGGTAGCTGTTTTGATTACAGGCTGTTTGAAATGTTACATTTTTTTCCAGAGAGCAACTTTTTGCTTTAGGCAAATGGAGCTGTTTTCATGTAAATACAGCCCATCTTTCAGCAGTATTTTTTAATTACCAACTTTAATGGGTACTTGGCTTTTCTCCCATGTCAAACTCCTCTGATTGACCTCCCTAATTCAAAGAGACCAAAAGGAAAATCATTAAACCCAAACTTGAAATGTTTCTCAACATGCATCTATTGCAATGCTTAGTCATCATATTTTTCTCACGTTAGTATTGTCTCCAAGTAACTCATGACTTTCTTTACTGAAAAGAAGTCCTTAAAGTTCATGTCTGCTGGGCACACCTTGAGTGCCCCTTCTACAAGGCGTGTGGTCATGGTTTTATTTTGCCCTCTCAGCAACTAAGGAGGCATTTTTACTGTTATTCCCTTTACTATATGATGGCAGAAAGAGATTCTGAAGCTAGGTCAATGGCCCCAAAAGACAGCATTAAGAGTTGGCGTAGGCAGAATTCAAACCCATGTGCACACAGTTCTGGAGCCCGAGGAGACTGAGTGGGCTCTGGAGGAGCAGCAGTCTCACTGGACTTATGAGAAACACAAATTCTCAGGTCCTCCCTGTATCCGTTGTACCGAAAGCTTCATCCTCCAGGTGATTCAGATGGGCTGAAAACCATGGTTCCAAGTAAACTGTGTTAATCCATCCTGTTCTAAATACTGTGCTAGGTACAAGGTGAATTAGGAGTAAGAACGTCTCACTTCCCTATGGAAGTATATATTAGCAAAGAATAAAAGATTAAAGCTGAGAAAATAGACACTAAATATTTACCAAATGTTTATCAAATTAAATAGAGTCAAAGTATAGGCTGAGTGATTTTGTAGAATTAAAATGTCTATGACTTTTGTTTCCCTCGAATACAAACATCATAAACAGATATATATTCTTGCAAAATTTTAAGATATTCATTTTATTATAAATGGAAGGGTATTATGTTTTTTTGGATTTTAGAAAAGAATTCCACACAAGCCAGGTGTGGTAGCACCTCCCAGAAATAGCTTTGCTCTGGCCCGCTGCAGGTGGAGGATCACAAGTTTTAAGTGAATGTCTGGGTGTCTGGGTGACTTAGTGAGACCCCACCATAAAATCAAAATTAGTAAAGAGCCAGAGCAGTGGAAGCCTTGCATCAAGCCCTAAGCACCACAGAAAGAAAAACATGATTATATCACAATTGGTTCTATCACCTATGAGCTTTGTATCACCATGAATAATATGAAGCATTAGAAAAGGAGACTTGGGTTTAATGAGATTAAAACAGACAACAAATGGCGCCATGATGTGTGTTTACTTTCTCGTGATGTTCACAATGCGTTCTGAATGCCAGGGGTCAGAGATCTATCATCGTCACCCTTGCAGCCTCCAGGTCGAGGCCAGAGCCCCCCAGTAGGAGCTCATTGGGTACAGCTGACTATTGCTTCCCGTTGGGCACAATATGAACAATCAAGATGAGACACCAACCAAAAGAACAATGGAAGTGCTGGAATAAATTGCAGGTAGGAGCGGAGGGGCTGGGTGGAAGCCACGCAGGTCACACGGTGAAAGCAGGCCTTTCTGAGGAACTAATTTTTATGTTAAAGATGAAACATGAGAACCAGCTAGCTAGCCATGTGGAAGCCAGACAGAAACAGTCTTAAGTACGGGGTATGCCAAGCAAGAACACATGAACTGACACCCAGAACAGAAAGTAACCATGTGCTTGGAAGAGAGAGAGAGAGACTTGAGAGGTCAGAGTGGCATAGATGAGCTGTATCAGTGATCTTTCTTATTGCTGAAATCCAGCACTGGACACCCACAACTTAGAGGAGAGTTTTAAAATGGCCTTGTGGATGGTGGGATTCCATCCATGGTCACCTGCTTTCTGGCTCTGTCATGACAAAAGGGTGTGGCAGAACAAAAATGTTCATGGAAGCCACAGAGTAGAGCAAAAGAAAGGTACCAGAGAGGAAGAAGTCAGAGACCATAGGTAGCTCTTAAGGTCATGCTTGGCACCCATGCAAACACACCAGGAAGTGGGCTCCAACAATCTCTTTGGCATTTCCTAACATGCTCAAGCTGACACATCTCAAGAGTTACAGGAGGTGGGGGCCAAATCCCATCAGTCTCACTGGTCTTGGTAGAGCCCTGAAATTTTAGTCCGAGAGCAAAGTGAACCACCTGGCGGGGCTTCAGGAACAAGAGGGACGTACTCTAGTTTCCCTCCGAAGTTATACTGGTTGCAATCAACAGGAACGTTCAAATGTTTAATAAATACACACCCAAATAAATTTTTACATAAATGTGTAACTATTTACTGAAGAAAGAGTCCAAAACTGCAGCTTTGTGCTTGTCTGGCCTCTACCCAGTCAAGTGACCACCCATCAGCTCCGAGCCTCACGCTCCTCACAGCAAGACCACTGGCCCTGCACTCCCTGGGCTCCAGAAACAGCTCAGTAACTCCTGCCAACCCCACCCCACTCCAAGGCCTTCAGTCTGCAACAGCTGAAAGGAAAATGCTGAACGGCTCTGGTCTGGTGATCATCCTTGGTTCGCCATTTCATCTGCAGCTGGAGCCCTTTCTCTAAGATCACTCAAGCGCCTGTGAGTTGACTCATTTCCACATTGATTGCAAAGCTGGCAATGCATACACTTTTCATTCTTATTCTTGGCCCGACTGCTTCTTGCCGGCAGCAGCTCTGATGACAGGGTGTTGACACCATTTGCCAGTTATTGTCTGATGTGCCACTGATATGAGAGGGTTTAGGAAGATGAACAATTTGATAATCAGACCCCATCTGCAGAGTAATCATGAGTTATATTATGGAGAAAATGGCAGTAAATACTGGTGAGGGGAACCGTCTTATTTTCAACTTCCCTGACTCTAGCAAAGATGATATAAAGAGATGTTGATACTCAGAACAACTTTGTATTTTTTTTTCAATATAATGAACATCATTGAGTGCTTTTGCCTTTAACTAAGTAAAACAAGTAACCGGCTATAAAACCAGAAAGCTCTCACAGATATGATCTCATCTGCAAACGCATGGTGTTGCAGTTGTCATGTTAGACATGTTTGGTGAAGATATTCAAGCTGAGAGGAGGCATGTGATGTTGGAAGGAAGTAGCCCTCAGGCATAGAACAGCCCTAAGCCTTCAGGATGACGGCAGACTCCTTGGTCAGCCCATGTGGATTCAGATCCTGTTTCTACCTTTTAGATATTTTTTTCATTATGAACCACCTTAATATTTCATCTGCTTTTGTACCTTAGTATTCTGGCCTATACAGTGAAAATAAAAATAGTACCTTTATTGCAATGTTCTGGTGAAAATCGATAGGTTATGTGGGAGAGCTAAAAAAGTAGTAAGTTGTTCTTATGAATTTTATTTCTCTTCCTCTCCAAAGCAAACCCCACTTGGTGAGTTGTCCAGGAGCTCTGTCAAACTACTTATCTTCAGGTTTACCTTTTACTTCTATATTATCTAATTAAAAACAGGATCTAGGTATACCAGGCTTTTCAAATTTTTTTTCTCTTCAGAATTATATCATGGTGATTATTTTCTTGTCAATATCCAAATTATACAGTTAACAGTTTGATTGTTTAAATTTATGGGTATGATCACATTTAACCATTTTTAAATACGTAATTATTTAAACTGTTTCAACATTTTTTTTTTTTTGAAACAGGATTTTGCTTTGTAAGTTCAGGCTGGCCCTAAGCTCCCTTGTAGCCCAGGCAACCCTGGAACTCAGCAATCCTGCCTCTGCCTCCTGAGTGCTGGGATTACAGGCACAAGCCACCACACCCAGCATTGTGGTATGTGGTACTGATTGCTGGTTGTGGTATTGCTGTATGTGGTTACTGAGAGTCGAACCAGGCACCTTGCACTTGCTAAGCAGGTGCCAGAACCACTGAGCTAAATCTCCAGCCCTGCCTCAACATTTTTGCTACCATACAGAGTATGGATAACATCATTGTCCAAATATCTTTGCAATCTTGTGAACATTGTTTAAGTACTAGAGGAAAAATTGAATGCTACTGTCCACAAAGAAGTTAACTTCCAGGAAAAATTTCTCTTATTTCTTACAAGAACACATTGTACATAGTAGAAATAAGATAAATACTTAAGTCTTCCAATGCTAAATTATCTTTTTATTGGACAATATAAAATTGAATAAACTCCTGGTATGTATCGTAACTTTTGGAGGTTGGGAAATTTTTCCCATGGAAATATTAATAATTTGATTATTCTTAGCTGTATTTGGGCCTGGTAGGACTGACTATAAACTGGAAATACGTAATCAGCTAAATGTGCTTTCTATCCATGTATGTAAAAGATCACATATCTGTAAATGTGAGGCCAGAAATATTTAATACAAACCCAGTATAGTAAGAGCACTTCCAATAGCATGAGAGGAAATGAAATCCTATATGTGGAAAGTCGCAGGGCGGAACCTCATGTCCTCAGCACAAAAAGCCTGGAGTGTATGTCACTGAGGAACAACCCATGGGCCATCCTCGCCGCAGGAGAAACCCATAGTTCTCGCAAGCTGTAAAACAAGTGTAGGGATGGAACCTGAGCGTTCACTGGTGCCTGGCAAGCTGGCTTGGGAGGAGAAATCCACTGCAGTGTTTGCCACTTCTCAAGTGCTGCAACCAGGAACCATCAAAGGGGGTGTTTATTGTCTGAGACAGAATTACTCCAACAACTAGAAGTCATGGGACAACCTGTTCTGGGGGCTGTAGCTGCAAATCTGCTGAGGGGCAGCTGTGGAGGGTGTGGCTGTGGCAGCACTGCTCTGTGTGGTGAGGAACTAGACATGCTTCATGAGAGCCACCAAGGAAGTCAGGTCTGAGGGCCAGGCTCCAGGCTGGCTGCCTGCTTCCTGCGCCTTTCCCCTTTGAGGCACACCTCACTGGTGTGCTTGTCTTCCTCCTCTCAGATATGCCCGCGGATCTGCTTGTCTTGGACATTTGCCATCATCCCCAGGCTACAGTCTAGGGGGCTTCTGGAATGAGTGGACACCTTCTGTGGCCACAAGTTGGACAGCAGCAGGTCTGGATGCCCATAAAAAGCTAAAAGCCTCAAAAATGAACACTGCACTGCTGCAGAGGAAAGAGCACAAACTGGCCAAGGGTGGTGGGAGACACATGCATAGCACCGCCCTGTCTGGGGAGGAGAGTGGGATGACATGAGCACCAGCTGTGGCTCCTCACCCACCCAGGGCTGGGGTCAGCATGAGAGGAACTGGAACGAGGCATCTACAATCCAAGTTCCTTGGGAGAATTTTGTTAGACTAGCTTTTCTTTTTCTTTCCATTTTTTATCACTTTATTTTACTTTGAAAAATTCTCTAATTGGATTTTTAAACATCTCTCCTTTTCATTTTCATTTTCTTTTCTTATTTTGTCTGTGTTATATTTTTTCTCTTTACCCCTTCTAAAATTTCATTATTTTAATCTTCATTAATTTGTATCTTTTTAGCTTGTTCTACATTATTTTAGCACCTTTCTCTTCTATCATTATTGATAAGGCAGTTATTAGCTCTAATTCCTTTATATTATCTTTCTATATCTGGATTTTGTTGTTGTTGTTCTTGATACTGCTATTTGTGTTCTGTGACCAGGGATTGAACTCTGAGGAGGAAGCTACCCTCCACAAAAACATGTGGGGCTTGAAAGCATGTCCATCCACACAGCTGTACAAAAACAACCATAGAAACAGAAGAAACATGGAAAAACAAGGCCAAGTGAACCCACTGAAGACTTATCATCTTCAGTATGCCAGAGAATCAAAAAAACTGAATTTTAAATAATTAATAACTTCAGAAAAATACATACAGATTAATGATGTGAGACAGATAATGCATGGTTTTAAAGAGCTATTCAATAAGAGAGAAATTCTAAAAAAAAAAAAAAACTATACAAATCTCAGAACTGTAAACTCAGGTCAAATGCTGCAAAAACCCAAATGAAAACCTCATTAATAAATTAAATCAAGTGCAAGAAAAATGAAGCCTGAATATGAGACTGACGAATTATCAAGTTAAAACAGTAACAAAGAAAAATAGTGGCCAATTGCAAAAAAATATAAAAAATCTGTGGGGTACAGTTCATTGATAGAACCTAGAAAATTGGTAAAATAAATTCTATAAATTAGAGCAAAAAATAGATGGTTGTAGAAACTCTAATACCATGACAAAGAATGAAAAAAAAAAGTTTGTCTACAAACAGATACACAAGAGTGACAAATCTTTGGTCAAAATAACCAAAAGAGAAAGAAGATACAAATTAATAAAATTAGAGGTGAAAAACAGTATATTTTAAAAAGGGTTTTAGGGGCCATTACCAGCGCGGAGGAGTTTGGCCTGCCGGCCAGTCCACACCCCAACTCAGAGCTGCATCTATAGGACTCAGGTCGCAGACCCGGCACCATTCCCAGCTCAGAGGACTGCACTCTGCCAGCCAACCCCCACCCCACCCCAGAGCTGCCTTGTGACAACACAGGCCGGAGAGGAGCCCGGAGCCCTTTCCTGCATCCCTTCACACCAGGCATGCTGAGAGACCAGGCAAGATAAAAAACAAGGGAATCTAGCTTCTGTTCTGCCATCTATTCCTAGATTCCTCTATTTATCTCTTGTCTCCACACCCTCTTCCATCTTCTTGTCAGAACCAATACCTAGAAGTAAAAGACTCTTAGACTGCCCTATCTCTTCTCCTGTACTATTATAAGAAGGTGTGCAAAGTCTCCAGTGGTCTTACAGCATATAGTTGGCACTGTTTTATATATGCCCTTTTATCCTGTTACCCACTGCCATATACAAGGCTCTCAAGTCTAGGTGATCTTCATTAAATCTGCTAAGCCTATGTCATTCTCCTTCGGTCTCCCTACCTCCCTGATTCCCCAGTGACCTTTTATTCCCAAACGGTTCTGGGAGTACATTTACGATTTACATGTTGTATACACCTTGTTGATTAATTCTAAATTTTGGCATGCAGACATAGAGGTAACTCATGAGCTCAAAGTCTTCAGAATAAAAATTAACAAAACTTTTCATTTTGTTTACTGTGCTTAATACTGATATTGGCACTGATTGTATTATGGTAAAAAACATGATGTGATTGTTCTGTTCAAATACCTCCCAAGATGTATCAGAACTGTGAACTCTCAAGGGTCATCACAGATTCAAGGAGGACAACCCAGGAAGGTGCCACTTCCAAAGGGCCCCACATAACAGAAAGAAAGAGACCTAAAACAAACACTGACATGTCATCAGGCAAGGGATTAAAAAAATAATATTAGTAACAACAAAAGAGTAGAAATGAGAAAATACACAAAAAACCAGACACAAATTTCACCACCACAGGAAAATTCAGAGAAAAGGGAAATAGAGCAAACTGAAACACAAACACCAGGACTCTTGGAGATGGTAACTAAAGCAGATCTAGTAAAATGGAAAGCAGAACTCATCTCTGAGATCAAAACAGAAATACTGTCCAGAGTGAAAGACATCATTAAAGAAGAGATCAGTGAAATGATAGAATCCAAGATAGCAGAAGCAATGGAACCTTTTAAACAGCTTCAAGCAGAGCTCCAGGTGATGATGGAGAATGAAAGCTTGCAAAGTAGGATGAATGAAGCAGAGAACCGAATCTCAGACCTAAAGGACAAAATAGCACCCAAGAGCAGGAAAGACATAATCTATGGAAAAGGGCAAGGGACCATGAGAAATCTATCCAACAGCTTCTAGATGACTTGAAGAAAAATAACATAAGGGTGATTGGAGTCACTGAGGAAGCAGGAGACAATGCAAATGATACAAAAAAAAACTTGTCAGAGATAGCGGCAGAAAACTTCACAGGAAAAGAAATGGATATGCAGATAAAAGAGGACTATATGACTTCAAAAGGCCGTGACATAAAAATATCTACACCTAGACATATAATTATCGAGGTTCCAGATATACAACACAAGAATGAAACACTGAAAGCAGTGCGAGAAAGGAAGAAAATCACCTACAAAGGGAAGCCCATTAGGATCACAGCAGACTTTTCAACACAAACACTCAACGCAAGGACATCTTGGAGGGAAGTATTTCAAGCATCACAGGAAACAACCTCTAGCCTAGACTGTTGTATCCTACAAAACTATCTTTCAGAAGAGATGGGGAAATAAGATATTTCCATGATAAAGAACACCTGAAAAACTTCACAAATACGAAACCTGCACTCCAAAACATTCTAAAGAACATCTTGGAAAAAACCAGAAAATTCCATACCCATGAGACCCAGGAGAGTGAACTCACTGGAGCAAACAAGAAACTAAATAGGAGCCGGGCGTGGTGGCTCACGCCTGTGATCCCAGCACTCGGGAGGCAGAGACAGGAGGATTGCTGAGTTCGAGGCTTGCCTGGGCTACATAGTGAGCTCAGAGCTAGCCTGAACTACAAAGTGAGACCCTGTCTCAAAAAAAAAAAAAAAAAAAAAAAAAAAAAAAGAAACTAAATAGGAAAGGGGAAAAGCAAGGAAGAAAACAACTATCATGTTTACAGGGAAACATGATAGCTCTGAATATGTCCATATCAGTCATAATCATTAATGTCAATGGACTCAATGGGCCAATTAAAAGATACAAACTAGCAGATTGGATCAAGAAGCAAGATCCTACAATTGGCTGTATACAGGAAACACACCTAATTCAGAAAGAAACCCATAGACTGAAAATAAAGGGTTGGAAAACAACCCTCCATTCCACAGAAAATGGCAAAAAAGTAGGAGTGGCTATCTTGTTTGCAGATAAAATAGATTTCAAACCCAAACTGATTAAAAGACATAAAGAAGGTCACTATATTCTCATACAGGGAATGAGAAAGAAATAACAATCATAAATATTTATGCAACAAACTTGAATGCACCCAACTACATAAAAAAAAAAAAAAACATTAGTGGACATGAAAAGCTAGATAACCACGAATAAAATAGTAGTAGGGGACTTCAATACTCCACTATCACAAATTGACAGATCAACTGGACAAAGAATCAATAAGGAAATACTTGAGCTAAATCAAACTTTTGAGCAAATGGACACAATAGATGCCTACAAAATTTTTCGTCCTTCAAAACCAGCATATACCTTCTTCTCAGCTGCTCATGGATCATTCTCCAAAATAGATCACATTCTAGTTCTAGTTCACAGAACAGGTTTAAATAAATGCAAAGGAATCGAAATTATCCCCTGCATACTATCAGACCATAGTGCCCTGAAACTGGAGCTGAATAGCAGAAGAAATTCCAAGATCCTCACAAACACATGGAAACTGAACAACACTCTGTTGACCAACCAATAGACCACAAAAGAAATTAAAGAAGAAATTAAACAGTTTTTACAACTAAATGACAACCCCAGTACAACATACAGGAACTTATGGGACACAATGAAAGCAGTTCAATGAGGGAAATTCATAGCAATGAATGCCAACACTTGGAATATACAGCAAACTGAAATAAACAATATAATGATGAACCTCAGACAACTAGAAAAAGAGGAAGAAGACAAACCTAGAGCTTATACTAGGGAGGAAATTATTAGGATCAGAGTAGAAATTAATGCAATGGAGACAAAGAGAACAATACAAAGAATCAATGAATCAAAGAGTTGGTTCTTTGAAAGGATAAATAAATTCGACAGACCCTTAGCCAACCTTATCAAACAAAGGAAGGAAAAGGCTCAAATCCATGCTATAAGGAATGAAAATGGGGAAATCAGCACAGATCCAGAGGAAGTCCAAAGGATAATAAATACATACTTTGCAAATGTGTACTCCAAGAAGATGGAAAATCTAGAGGAAATGGATAAATTCCTAGACACATATGAACTTCCAAAGCTGAATGAAGAGGATATAAAAATGTTAAACAACCTGATATCAATCTGTGAAATTGAAAATGTAATAAAAAAAACCTACCAACAAAGAAAAGCCCCGGTCCTGATGACTTCACTGCTGAATTCTATAAAACTTTTTAAGAAGAATTAGTGCCATACTCCTCAATCATTTTAATAAAATCAAAAGGGAATCAGTATTCCCGAAATCATTCCTTGAAGCAACCATCACCTTGATTCCAAAGGCAGAGAAAGATCCCACCAAAAAAGCAAACTACAGGCCAATCTCTCTAATGATCATTGCTGCAAAAATCCTCAATAAAATACTGGCAAACAGAATACAGAGAGTTATCATGAAAATCATACACCCTGATCATGTTGGATTTATCTCAGGGATGCAAGGCTGGTTCAACATATATAAATCAATGTAATACACTGTATTAACAGACTTAAGGACAAAAACCATATGATCATCTCAATAGATGCAGAAAAAGCATTTGACAAAATCCAACATGCATTCATGATCAAAACCCTACAGAGAATTGGAATAGATGGACTTTTTCTTAATCTGATATAAGCTATTTATGAGAAACCAACAGCCAGCATCATACTTAATGGGCAAAAACTGGAACCTTTTACACTAAGATCAGGAATGAGAGAAGGATGACTGCTGTCACCACTCTTATTCAATATAGTACTGGAAACATTTGCCATAGTAATCAGGCAGGACAAAGATATAAAAGAATAAAGATAGGAAAGGAAGAAGTTAAACTGTCCATATTTGCTGATGATATGATACTCTATCTAGAGGATCCTAAAAACTCAACCAAAAGACTGCTAGACTTAATTACCAAATTTAGTAGGGTTGCTGGGTACGGGGTCAATGCTCAAAAATCAGCAGCCTTTGTCTACACAAACAACAAACTCACTGAAAGAGACATTGCAGAGTCAATCCCTTTCACAATAGCACCCAGAAAATGAAATGTCTAGGAATCAATCTAACAAAGGAGGTGAAAGACCTCTACCCTGAAAGCTATAGGACTCTGAAAAATGAGATAGAAAAGGAAATAAAAAACTGGAAAGACATCCCTTGTTCCTGGGTAGGGAGAACCAACATCGTCAAAATGGCTATACTTCCACAACTACTATACAGATTCAATGCAATTCCAATTGAAATATCAACACTATACTTCACAGAGCTAGAGAAAATAATACAAAAATTCATCTGGAACTACAACAGACCTAGAATAGCAAAAGCAATTCTAAGCAACCATGACATGGCAGGAGATATTATAATCCCCAACTTAAAACTTTACTATAAAGCCACTGTGATAAAAACTGTATGGTACTGGCAAAGTAACAGACCCATGGACCAGTGGAATAGATTAGAAGATCCAGACAGAACCCCAGATACACTAAGCCACCTTATCTTTGACAAAGGAGCCAAACATCCCCAATGGAGGAAAGACAGCCTCTTTAACAAATGGTGCTGGAAAAACTGGGCTTCAACCTGCCAAAAGCTAAAGCTAGACCTATCTCTTTCACCATGCACAAAACTAAATTCACAATGGATTCATGACTTAAATATTAAAACAGAAACAATAAACCTGCTAGAAAACAGGTTAGGTAAAACTCTTGGAGACATTGGCTTAGGCAGAGACTTTATGAATAAAACCTCTATAGCACAAGAACTAGCAGAAAGAATCAACAAATGGGATCTCATCTTACTAAAAAGCTTTTGCCCAACAAAAGAAACCACTGGCACCACTAAAAGACAACTAACGACATGGGAAAAACTCTTTACTAGCTGTTTATCAAACAAAGGGCTATTATCTACAATATACAAGCAACTTAAATCAGTGTCCCCAAGTTTAAAGACCCAATTTAAAAATGGGTATCTGAAATGAACAGACACTTCTCAGAGGTAGAAGTCAAAGCAGCCAGAAGCATATGAAGAAATGTTCAACATCACTGGTCATTTGATAGATGCAGATGAAAACAACACTGAGATTCCATCTCACTCCACAGAGAGTGGCCGTGATTACAAAATCAACCAACAATAAATGTTGGTGAGGCTGTGGGGAGAAAGGAACCCTTCTCTACTGCTGGTGGATTGTAGACTTGTGAAATCATTGTGGAGATCTGTGTGGAGATTCCTCAGAAAACTAGGACTGGAGGTCCCATTCAATCCTGCTATCCCCCTGCTAGGAATATACCCAAAGGAATTTTAAAAATTACATTGGAAAGACAAATGTACACCTCTGTTCATAGCAGCTCAGTTCATGATAGCCAAATCTTGAAAACAACCCAAATGCCCATCAACTGCAGACTGGAGAAAGAAGATATGGTTTCTTTTTAAAATGGAGTATTACTCTTCCATAAAGAACGACAAGATTGATTCATTTAGGTGCAAATAGAGACACCTGGAGGACACACTAATAAGTGAAATAAATAGAACACAGATATGCAAATACCAGATCTTTTCTATGATATAAGTACCTGTAGAGGTAAAGGAGCTTTAGAATGTATGATAGTTTCTGTAATATCCAAAAGGAATTTGGTATGGGAACATAATGAGGAGAAGGAATAAATATGATTTGGAAAAAAATAAAAAAGTATGTATATAGGGGTGGGGAGGGGGTGGGTGGTTAGGGATGTGGGTAAAAATGAGAATTGAACTATGTCACATATTAGTACAAATTCCTCAATATTTTGTGTGATTGTGGGCTGTGTATATAATGTACCAATAAAGTTTACTGAATAATAAAAAAAACGGTTTTAGGGACTATTTTGAAAAGTATGACAGTAAGTTCAAAGTTCAGAAGTGAACAAATCCCATGATACATATGACCTCCAATGATAAGGACACTTATAGCTAAACAGATGCATACTGAAACCATCCTTTTAAATGAAATAAATAGGGCACATGTGTAAAAACTAAACTGTCTCTGTCATGTGAGAAAATGAAAGTATAAATGAGGAGCAAAACATGCAATAGATAATGTGAAACAAGAAGAAAAGGTGAAGAGGAAGGAGTGTAATGGGAAAAAGGAAAGAGGAGAAATAAAATGTAGGAGAGAAGAAGGAGAAAATAGGCAAAGCTCTTGTATATGGTGAAGAGTGCAGTGTTGGGAGGGGGAATGGGAAGAAACAATAACTAAGATACATCACGAACACGTATAAATTCCCAAAGATGAATGTGACCATAATGTCTACCTAAAATATACCAATAAAGTCAATAAAAAAAGATCAGTAGCAAGCTTCAAGCACGAAACTGCAATAGATATTCCCCAAATAATATCACTTGGTTGGACAAATTTGTACTTCCTCCTTCATTCAGCTCTGCCTGTATTACCCTGCTGTCAAAATGTTAAGAGAAAACCAGTAGCAACAATGATGAAAACTAAGACAATGTCCTTGGTAAACACAGAAATAGACACAGAAAAATGCTTGAGAAACAAACTGAACATCACATCTAAAAGATTGATGTCCAGGATATGAGGCAACAAAAAGATGCTATGATTCAGTTGGTTTCATTCCAGGGATTCAATTTTGTTCTAATGTATGTTAATCCATAAATATTAGTTGTGGCACATTGAATCAAGGATTAAAAAAAACCACTCCTTTCCACTTATGTGTATAGAGCTTTCCATAAAGTCAGCATCCCTTTATGACAAAAACCCTAAATTATCTAGAGAGAGACTCACACCATAGCAAAATAAAGTCTGTGTATGAACAACCCACAGCCAACCTCATATTGAAGGGACAAAATTGAAAGCATAACCTCTAACCCCAAAACAAAGGTGCCCACTGTGACCATTCCTTCAATCGAGTGCTGGAAGGGTTAGTACAGGGCAGTCAGGGAGGAGAAATAATGAAAAGGGATACAAATGGGAAAGGAAGACTTCCCAGTATCTCTATAGACTATGGGATTCTATGTTTATAACACCATAAAGAGTCCACCAAAGACCTCTTAGAACTTACATTAAAATGGAGCAAATTGAAAAGATACAAAACCAACAACTCAGTTTGGTTGATTTCCAGTATGCTAATAAGGACTCGCTGAGAAAGAAATCAGGAAATCTGTCCTATTTGTAATAGTCCCAAACAAACATATAAGAAACCCCAAAATAAATCTACCCAAGGAGTTGAAAGGCCTCTGGCATGAAGAGAGAAATAGAAGAGCCTATAAAATGGGATGATAATCCCATATTAACAGATTGGAAATCATATTAAAATGGCATACTACTGAAATTAATCTACTGACAATGCAATTATCATCAAAATACCAGTTTTCATTAAGCTGACAAAGAATCTCAAAACTTATATGAAACCTCAAAAGACCCCAAACATCTATATAAATCCTGACTGAAAAGAATAATGCCAGACTTATCACAATGCCCGATTTCAACAAGAGAGCCATGATAACAAAACCAGCACCAAATCAGCACAAAGACAGACACATCCCAATGGGTAGAACAGAGGTCCCAGGCTTAAACCTGCACATTTGTCATTTCATTATTGTGAAGGAGCCAAAAACATACGCTGAAAAAAATATTCCCCCTGTGCTAATGGGCAAATGACAGGCCTAGTGTGGTAGTGTGTGCCTATAATTCCCAGCACTTGGGAGGGAGAAGCAGGAGGATTGCTCAGTTTGAGGCTTGCCTGGGCTCCATAGTGAGCTCAGGGCTAGCTTCAACTATAAAGCGAGATTCTGTCTCAAGGAAAAAAAGAAGGAAGGCAAATGGAATGGCCAATAAGTATATGAAAAAATACTCAATTCCTTAGCCATCAAATCAAAAACAGATTCCATCCAATCCCAGGCAGAATGGCTATTACCACAAAAATAAATAAATATTTTGGAAGGATATGTGGAACAATAAGCACTTATACACTATTTGTGGGGGTATAAATTACTACAACTACTATACAAATCTGTTCAGAGGCTCCAAAAAACTACAAGAACTGGCAGATGATCCAGCTATCTGACTCCTCAGCATTTACCAGAAAAAATAAGAAGTCAGCACATAAGATAGATATGTGTTTTTCATGGTACTATTCACAACATTCAAATTGCAGAATCAGCTTAGTGACTAGTGTATTAACAGAAAAAATTAGTATATATATATATATATATATATTTATAATGAATTATTAGTCAGCCATAAAGAACTAAATCATATTATGATTGTAGGAAATATGCAGAATTGGAGAATATCTTGGTAAGCAAACTAAGCCAGACTTAGACAAATGTTGAATTTTTGCCCCCCTGATGTGGAATCCAGAGAGTAGGAGGAAGATGAGAGGAAAGGAGACTACGAGGGAAGGATGAGCAGGCCCGGAGGAGGAGAGGCAAGCCAGAGTCATCAAGAGGGTGGATACAGTCATGTATGCTGTTTGTGTGCAGGAAAATGCCACAAAGAAACCCATAATATTTTTCAGTGACTATGTGCTTGTAATTTAAAGAGTGAGAGGAAGCCAGACACAAACAGAACACAAGCTGTGTGGTACTGTGGGTTCCAAGTTCCAGAGCGGGCCTGAGGAATCTAGCAGTGGTGGCCTCTGGTGGGGAAGAAATTCACTGAAAAGGGGGTGATTGTTGTGAAATGAGGCAAAGGTTCTACACCTTGATTTGGTTTTTGAACACACACACACACACACACACACTCAAGATCTGCTTATTACATCTCCATGATAATTTTTGCATTAAAAGAAACTATAAAGAGATACTGCCTCCATCAGCTCATAATCTGGTAGGCAAAAATGTAGGTAACTGAAATATAGTGTAGGTTCATCACTCAGAGACAGTGAAAAGTGTTAGTGTATGTGCCTTAAATATCTCTACTAAAAACAGACTATCCCCTCCCCTGCTATCTCTCACATTCCTAACACCATTTCCTTATAGCACAGCCTTTATCCAGTAGCCCCAGATATCACTTGAATCCTTAAACCCAAGGAAAGGATGAGTGATAATTGACTCAGGAAGAGAGAGAAACTTTAGAGTCCACTAAAAATTCTTAGCCTTTATCACTGAATTCATTAACAAAGCTTACGAAGTATATAAGTTGTTCAGATGAGGTGGTATGTGAAATTGTCCCCAAGGTTGATTATTTTTTCAAGTTTATATCAGAGTCTGGTAATTTATACTCAGACTATTTACATACAAAATATTACTTCAGGCCCATAGTGCGTTTGTGAAGACAAAAGGAAGCATGAGGCTAGGTCTCCAAGACCAATGTCAAAGTTAAAATTTGCTGGTTATTCTTCAGCAACTTTTATACCATGCCTCACATCCACCTCACTAGTAAAAATCAAACTGACTTCTTGCTGTTTGTGGTTAAAAATTAGGTTCCCCTTTGTATGCTGCTATCTAGAGTAAACTGGATCTTTTTCCTGTAGGAATAAAAGTAAATTGCAGTCCTGAAAATTTCAACCATCTTTATAATAAATCAACATTCATTATTAAGGGTCTGAATTTCCTGGCTATCTTACTTATAACAATTTCAGACAAGAATTTTATTACCAGTACTCTTTCAAACTCTCACTTTCCAAATGACTGATGCTGTTCATATCCATTCAATTCTTTAAATGGAATTAATACAGCTCAGAGTTCTGCCAGTGTATAATTCTACCCTTCACAAATCAGTAATCAACATATAGAAAAGGAGGTGGTGAGGGAGACATGCGTGCATATAAATTCATCATCATTGGTCTCTTTGTTAATAATAACTAACTCCAGGCCAGCAAAGTAAAATGTCTTTTGCAACCTTGCAAGTGCCTGTGAATTCAGAAAGAACAAAGACAAAGAAACTCTTTGGCCAATAAAAAGGAGTTGAAAACATATGCCTTAGGTTTCTCTGTGTAAGAACATTCCTGGCAAAATTCATTTAAGCTGTGTTGAGCGCATAGTACTTGAAAAAGACCTGGACAGGCTGAAAATGTGTCTGTTGTGTTCCATGACTAGGCAAAAAAAAAAAAAACTCTTGAATTAAGCACAGATTTTTCCTGTGGGTCATAAAACCTACCTGCACAGTCACTGCTTAGATTTCCCTAGCGCCATTTTTCTGCCTCAGCAATCCTGAAATACTCGAGGAAATTGCCCACTTTTCCTTCTCCCAGTGGTATGTTTTGTTGGAATAAAGCACATAAATATGTGTGCTTTTTGGAAATGCTAGTATTTTCTCAAGTTCAAAAAAAGAAAAAAACCAGCACCCATCTTTTATAAAAATATCCAGTGCTAGATCCTCAAAGGCATTTCTGCTTATAATACTCTTAGCCAATACAAAAAACAGGTCATGTTGTTAATCTGTATTTTAAAGAAGTGGAACCTGAAGCTTATTGTTATTTGCTAAATTAGAACGTGACAAACCAAGTGTGTCTCATTATATGACTAGCCATTCCAATTTTTGCGTTCTACTTCACATTACCAAAAACCCCAGATCACAGTTATTTAAATTTCAGATAAACACAATAGTATTTCAAGATAGGTATAAGGCCATGAAATAGTTGGAATCATATGTATACTGAAAACAGAAACTTAAATAATTTTATAGCATAAGTATGTGGCAGGGAGTTTTTAGGATATTTGGATATTCAGCATGTACACATACTCATGGCTCACATATAATTACCACTCAGCTGGATTAGAGAAGCATCTCTTTCCTCAAAAGAAAATATATTTCTCTGACAAAAAGGCTATAGGTCCCAGAGATGCACCAGCAGCTCAATACTAGACTCAAGAAGGACAGGTAGGGGCTGGGGATTTAGCTCAAGGGGGTATTGCACCAAACTTGGATGCACAAGGGCCCAAATTTGATCCCCGAAACAAAACAAAACAAAAAAGACAGGTATTCTAAAAAGATTTTTGCAAAAAATATTATCATGGCTTTCAAACACAACTCCTGTAGGCTAAAAACTCATACCTGTAGCCATGGCTGGTCCCGTATCCCTGTTCCGGGTGCCAACTGCAGCCAACCCAGCTGCTGGCTGGCATTTGCCACAGATCTCCTGACCAGGCACTGGCCTTGGGGGAGCCAGCTCACCTCTGAGAACGTTCCTCACGCAGACGCCACATGCGGAGGACCAAGACCCAATACTTCGTTTTCCCAGGCCTTGGGGTCAGGCTCATCTGGCCTTTACACACCCAAACACAGGCCCGGCTCATCAAAACAACAAGATTCATCTGCTTTCCATTAGCCATTCGCACATGCCCTGGGAAACAACTGAGCCTCAGCCGTTTTCAGTTTCCCCCGCACTATGCAATCACTCTATGTCTGCCTCGGTGATACTGTGGAGCCATTAAACATGCCAAAAGGTATCTAGCACATGTATGTTTTTCAGGGAACTTCCTCGGAAAGGAGAGAGCATGAGCTCATAGCACAGCTGCATGGAGGAGAGACAGGGGAAATACTGAGCCTGCATGTGACCGGAGAGCGCTGCAGGGCCCAGTGCACTCTGGGAGCCAGGCTCTCCATGAATCTGGCATTTCTGTTTGTTTCTAGCCATATTCTCAGTTCCAGCTATAGCGCTTGATAGCACAGGTACTCAGTACATTTGTGGAAGCAGGAAAGGACTGGAGTTCTTCTGCCATAAACAACAAAAGGATGTCATCAAGTTACATTAGTCCTCCTCAGGTGACTCTAACAGAATAACTAAGGTGACAGATGTACAAAGAATAAGCATTATTTGTTAGGTCAGAGATTTGGAGGTCTAAGGTGGGACCTCTGATCAGTCAGCCCTGGCGAGGGTGGTAGGTGATGGTACATCATGTTAGGAATGCACATGGGAGCTGATTTTTTGAAGAGCAGGAAAAGGACAGGGGATATGAAGAGGCCAGGACCCCACCATCCTTTTCCCAGGCATCTTGCTGGGACTAAGTGCTGCCCTCAAGGCCCCACCCCCAAAGGCTTGACCAGCTCTCTCAGCCCAGAGCCAAGGGCGTTTTTGCATAGGGAGTTTGGAGAGGCGTTCAGATTACATCTGAGCCATACGCAGGCCGTACAAAACCACAACGCTTGCACTTGGGCCTAGATCTCCACAGGTGCATTTCTGAGCCAAGCATGAATAGAAGAGGGTGTCAGAGGCAGGTGGAAAGGTACACACATCTCTCCTCCATCCGCCAGTGTGGCCCTTGTCTCTCTCTTACACAGTGAGCTTTGAAGGACACTTCATTTAAAAACCTGTAGATGTAAATGAATTCTATAATGTATGATAGATTTGGTGAAATAGGAAATATTCAAAGGGAATGTGGTTGGGGAAAGTAATGAGAGGAAAGAATAAATATGATTTGAAAAGAAAAAGAAAGCACATGTATATAGTGGGTGGGGTTGTAGAGTGAGTTGGGATATGGGTAAAAATGAGAATTAACTCATGTCATATACTGGTACAAATTCCCCAATGTTGAGTGTGATTGTGAGCTACATATAAAATGTACCAATAAAGAATTCAATTGGAAAAAAAAAACCTGTTCCACTGCAAACAGTAGCTATAAAGATCCTAAGATTCAGACTATTACAGTTCTAAGTTCTTTGACTCCCTGTCAGGCTTCTGTTTTCTTAAATAAAATGATTTCTACATGTTTCCTTAAGCCAGCAGTTGAGCCTTATGGAGACGGTGTGCAGGACAGAAGAGCGAGAATGAACCTGTAGAAGAACCTCTCACCCCTCCATCTCTGGGTCCCCCAAATGGTTTGTTTCAGTAACAAACCAGCCTCGCCTAGAGTGATAATTACTTGGCAAATTAACAGTGCAAAAACGAGAAGGGAAAATCATGCACAATCTTCCTAGCAGTTTGTCATATTGACGATACAGCATAATTGATTCTGCAACTGCACCAAGGGAATACAAAACTGTAATCAGTGTTGCTGTAGTGTTTGTATCTATAGTGATGGAAGTCTAATTGCATAATTAATCATTATGAAATAAACTGCACAGATCACAGATCTGCACAGGAACCAACAGGATGCTGCTCCTCACTTTTTTTTAATTGAATTCTTTATTGGTACAATCTATATCTATCTATCTATCTATCTATCTATCTATCTATATCTTACAATCACACATAATATTGAGGAATTTGTGCCAATATATGACATAGTCAATTCTCATTTTACCCATATCAACACCCACCCATACCTCCCCACCCCGTATATACATGCTCTTTTATTTTCTTTCAGAATCATATTTATTCCTCCCCTCATTACATCCCTACACCAAATTTCCTTTGGAAAGATCCCATTCTATAAAGACTGTCATACTTTCTAGAGCTCATTTGCAACTACAGGTGCTCATATCAATGAGAAGATCTAGTATTTGCCTATCTGTGATCTATTGATTTCACTCATTAGCGTTTCCTCTAGGTTAAACTGTCATTATTTGCTGATGATATGATAGTCTATCTAGAGGATCCTAAAAACTCAACCAAAGACTACTAGACTTAATTACCAGATTTGGTAGTGTTACTAGATACAAGGTTAATGCTCAAAAATCAACAGCCTTTCTCTACACAAACAACAGACTCACTGAAAAAAGAAATTGGGGAGTCAATCCCTTTCATAGTAGCACCCAGAAAAATGAAATATCTAGGAGTCAACCTAACAAAGGAAGTGAAAGACCTCTACTCTGAAAACTATAGGACTCTGAAAAACGAAATAGGAAAGAAAATCAGAAAGTGGAAAGATATCCCTTGTTCCTGGGTAGGGAGAACCAACATTGTCAAAATGGCTATACTTCCATAACTACTATACAGATTCAATGCAATTCCAATTGAAATTCTAACACTATACTTCACAGAGCTAGAGAAAATAGTACAAAAATTCATCTGGAACCACAAGAAACCTAAAATAGCAAAAGCAATTCTAAGCAACCACGACATGGCAGGAGATATTATAATCCCCAACTTAAAACTCCACTATAAAGCCACTGTGATAAAAACTGCATGGTACTGGCAAAGTAACAGACCCGAGGATGAGTGGAATAGATTAGAAGATGCAGAAACAACTCCGATACACTAAGCCACCTTATCTTTGACAAAGGAGGCAAACACCCTCAATGGAGGAAAGACAGCCTCTTTAACAAATAGTGTTGGAAAAACTGGGCTTCATTCTGCCCAAAGCTAAAGCCAGACCTATCTCTTTCACCATGCACAAAACTAAACTCACAATGGATATGAAACTTAAACATTAAAACAGAAGCAATAAGCCTGCTGGAAAACAGATTAGGTAAAACTCTTTGAGACATTGGCGTAGTGGTTTTATGAATAAAACCACTATAGCACAAGAATTAGCAGAAAGAATCAACAAATAGGACCTCATCCTACTGAAAAGTTTTTGCACAGCAAAAGAAGTCACTGAAACTGCCAAAAGACAACCAACAGCATGGGAAAAAAATCTTTACTAGCTGTTTATCGGACAAAGGGCTGTTATCTACAATATATAAAGAACTTTAACACATCAGCCTCCCCAAGTTAAAAGACCCAATTCAAAAATGGGTATCTGAAATGAACAGACACTTCTCAGAGGCAGAAGTCAAAGCAGCTAAGAAACATATGAAGAAATGTTCAACATCACTGGTCATTCGAGAGATGAAAATGAAAACAACACTGAGATTCCATCTCACTCCACAAAGAATGGCCGCTATTACAAAGTCAACCAACAACCAATGCTGGCGAGGCTATGGGGAGAAAGGAACCCTTCTCCACTGTTGGTGGGATTGCAGACTTGTGCAACCATTGTGGAGATCTGTGTGGAGATTTCTCAGAAAACTAGGACTAGGGGTCCCATTTGACCCTGCTATCTCCCTGCTAGGAATATACCCAAAAGAATTTAAAAAATCACATTGGAAAGACAGATGTACACCCTTTTTCATAGCAGTTCAGTTCGTGATAGCTCATTCTTGGAAACAACCCAAATGTCCATCAACAGGAGAGTGGATAAAGAAAATGTGTTTTTTTTTTAAATAAAGTGGAGTATTATTCTGCCATAAAGAATGACAAGATTGATTCATTTATGTGCAAATGGATACACCTGGAGGACATGCTGCTCCTCGCTTGTAGGAAAATCTCTCACCATTTTTGATTCAGTGCACAATGCAGTCCAGGACAGCCTTCATTTTGACCACATACAACTAAGTTCTAAATGTCTGGTTGTAGTCCAGTGACCTCCATGATCCATCCATTCAGTGTGATACCTTTGTCTCTACCTTTGCCTCTAGGAAAGGTCTCCTTGTTATTAGCTCATTTTCTGGTTAGTTCTTTGAGCAATTACAGGAAGGCTACCTTGAAAATATTCACATGACCTACATTACACCTTTGATAGCTTTCAAAAAGCACAGAAGTAATCCCAACCACTCAAAGACTTTACGTCCACTCCTTTATTCCTCATTGTGCACTCATTATGATATAGCAATTTATGAACACTTGCTGGCCACTGAAAACTCTGTCTCCTTTTTTTGTTCATTACTCTGAATCCTCAGGTTCTGTGTATGTAATAAAACTTCTATACCCCTAAGCCATTCTGGTATCTGGCATTTTCTGGATTTACACTTGTCACAAGCGGTACTATAGCAGACTTTGTCCCCAGAGACAGAATTGATGCATTTTCCCTATCCCCCCTGTTAACCCCAAAGGAGAAAGGAACAGCCCCCCCAAAAAAAAACCAGGCCTTGGACATTATATAAAGCAAACCACACACAGGAGAGAACATGCCTCATCTGAAAAGGAACTGTGCCCTAAATCATGGATGGCAGTGAGTTCCCTGGGTTTCCTTTTTGCATTGCATATGCCAGACTGGGTGCGGACAACTAGCAACCTGGAAATGCCAAGGGGCTGAGGGAAACAGGGCCACAGTACACACTTCCTTTCTGTATTGAAGGAGCAAAAAAGCAGCAGTGCAGCAAAACGGGAACTTTCAGCTGGTTGTGACTCTCCTATGGCCAAATCCTTTCCCAAACCTGTGATCACACACACCCACCCACAGGAGCAAAGGCAAAGGGGAGTCCCACATACAGCGTCCCTGTGTTATAACAGGACTGCCCCTCCCTTCTGTCCTGACAACCCAAGGAGGAATGAGGATTCTCACACCTGCTTAACAGGGATGAGGTCCCCCTTCCCATGGGTATCAGAGCCAATAAGATGGGGAGACCTGGGCTTCTACCAAAATGCAGGGGTAATGGGCACAAGTGCCCTCTCTCCAGGTGGCCTTGTGAAGGGCCTTCTGGAGAGTCAGGACTTTCATGCCATCTGGTGGTAATGAGGCTATTCCCAGACTTGGCATGGGGGTGAGTAGAGAGGTCTTACTAGGACCAGAAGACCCAGCTTTGTTGCACGGTAATGAGCAGCTGCTACCTGAGACACACATGAAGACTAAGTGAAAACCTGGATTTTTCTTTCTGGGAAGTAATAAGATAATCCCTGGCCCTAGTACACAATTCCCCTGTTATACTGTTGTCAGAAAATGCCACATAAAACAGGTTTAACTAAGATTCAGAAAGTGACAACATACTACTCCAAATATCCAATTTCAATTGAAAATTTCTCATAATAACATGGGCAAAGAACATCTCCAATTTGAATGAAACAGACACACTTGAGAGATGGTAACAGAGGTACCAGACTTTATCAATAAGCTTTACGGTAACCATCATACATACGCTTCATCAAAGTATTTAAAAACAGGCTTGAAACAAATGAAAAAGTCTCCAGAGAAATAACATCAAGACAAACCAAATGGGAAATGTAGAACTTCAAATATACAGTGGAACCTTCGTTCCCAGCATGGTCACAAATCAAACAGGACAAAAACCAAATCCAATTTTCCCTTAAGGTCAACACTGAACCTAAGCACTGAATTTGATTCGGTTCTCGTCTAACTCAGTTTGTGACCACAGTCATGGAAGGAAACAAGAACCACTTTAGTAACCTAAAGAACAAAGCTAATGGGTATGCTTCCAAGGAAAATAAAGAGGGAGAAATAGTGAAATGAAAGAACAATAGAAAAGAAAACAAGAAACAATCTGAGCCACAGAAAGAAAATAGACTGAAATAAATCGAGCCTCCAGGACAAATTACACAGGTCAATAACAAGTGACCTAACTCCTGCGATCAGAATCTCGGAAAAAATGGAAACCACACAGAATTATTCATCTGACTACTGTCAATCAGGTGACTCTTCTCTTGCTTGATTCACATGGAAATCACAAACTGGCAACATATAGCCCCGCTAACAGTCTTGATGTAGCCAAAGAAGGCTGGAAATCAAGAGCTGACCCAGCTCTTTGCTGGTCACTGCCACTGGGAGCCGCCACCATCTGGTGCCACTTGTGCCAGAAGCTAAAGTTTGACTCCACCGGAGCTGGTCTCTGTTGCTGATCTCCATTGGTTGCTGGGTGCTGGAGCTGGCTGTAGGGTTTGCTGCTTTTCCTTTTGAGGCAGTCACTCTGTCCGGACTACCCAGGATGAGAGCATTGAGTATACTTACAGGACCCCTGGACTCCATGCTAGTCCCTATCATGAGTAGATTGACAAAATTCCCAAAGTGAGTCTCAATTTCAAAGGGATTGTGTGGGAGCATAGTGCATTTAGCACACTAGAGGGAGCCCTCCTCAATTAGTCCAAGGTGAGAGGATAGTGCTTCTCTACAGCAGCTGCAGAACTGTGATTGGACCAAGTGTAGACCTGTGATTAGTTCAACTTTGGGTGATTGCTCAAAGTGGGTACAGAGTGCCACAATAGCCATGGCCGCCATACTGGAGGTTCACTGCGGGGACAGAGAGAGCGCAGCAGGACCTACCTGACCAAGAGCTGTCCTGACACTGGGAAAAAAAGGTGATACTAAAATCAGCAAATCTTCAGGAAGGCTAGCTATGCTCCTCGCCATTAACTGGGGTTTTGGAAGGCTGGGAACGTTAGCAATTGACCCGGATCACTCTCTCCCAGATCTTAGCCATGGTAGGGAGCCCCTCTTTCCTTAAAGAGGTAGCAGCTGTGTGTGAGATCCACAGGTCAAGAAGGAAGTCTCAAGGCAAATTAAAAATAATATTGAAGGGCCAGAGATTTAGCTCAGTGGTTCCAGCACCTGCCTTGCAGGTGCAAAGTCCTGAGTTCGATCCCCGGTAAACACATACAACAATGCTGGGTGTGGTGATTCACGCCCACCAGCAATCAATACCACAGACCACAGTGCCAGGCGTGGTGGCTCACTCCTGTAATCCCAGCACTCAGGAGGCAGAGACAGGAGGATTGCTGAGTTCCAGGCTTGCCTGGGCTACATAGTGAGCTAAGGGCCAGCCTTGAATACAAAGTGAGACCCTGTCTCAAAAAATTTTTTTGAAATAAATAAAAATAAAAAAGACAACATGTCAAGTTCATATACCACAGCCAAAACAGTACAAACAAGAAAATATACAGCATTAAATATACACATTAGAAAAGAAGAAAACTTAGAATCATTACCTAAGTTCCTACTTCAAGTATCTAGAAAACAGAAAGTCAGTAGGAGGAAAGAAGGAATGAAATTAATGAAACTAAAAACAGAAAAAAACAGAAAATTAATTAAATAAAGAGCTATCTATTTGGAAAGATCAGTAAACTTGGCAAACCTCTACCAAGATTGGCAAAGAGAAGAAAGAATTAACAGTAATTGGAATCTTAGTACAGCCTCAGTACAGAGAGAAAAAGAGAAAATGACAAAAATCTGTACACATAGACAACCTAGACAAAACAAACCAATGCCAAAAATCTAAGACAACATCTTCAGTCTACTATAAAGAAATGCTATAGAAAAAAACAATAAAAGAATCTCCAGGCCTAAATGATTTCACGGATTTTCACTGAATGATTAGAAATAAGTGACTCTAGCTGGACATGGTGGCTCACGCCTGTCATCCCAGCACTCGGGAGCCAGAGACAGGAGGATTGCTGAGTTCAAGGCTTGCCTGGGCTACGTGGTGAGCTCAGAGCCAGCCTGAACTACAAAGCGAGACCCTGTCTAAAAAAAAAAAAAAAGAAAAGAAAAGAAAATAAATAAGTGACTCTAATTCTATATCACCTCTTTTGGAATAAAGAGGAAAAATATTTCTGGCTCCCTTTATAAAACTAGTATTCCTTGAATTGGATAAAGGTAATACAAAGAAAAGTACAAATCAACAACCCTTAAAAATATTTACACAAAAAGCATTAATAAAATACTATCAAAAATCTAGAAATATATGAAAAGAAATATAAACTTTAAGCATAAAAAGTTTACTCTTTAGATACGAGTCTGGTTCAATATTTAAAAATCAATATAATTTACTATATTAGAAAACTGTATGACAACTAATACTGAAAAGGGTTTTGACAAAATTAGACTCATGATTTAAAAGTAACAGAAATATAGGAATAGAAGGAAGCTTCAACTTGATAAAGAACATCTACAAAAAACTAAATAAATCAAAATGATCACTATCCCTAACACATTCAAAAGATCACAATAAAAGGCTGTATATTTTCTAAGATTGGGAATCAGGCTAGAACATCCTGGTGTCCTGATTCAGCAAAATGCTGGAAGTTCGGTCAGTATAATAGATGGGAAGGAGAGTACGAGGTACACATATCGGAAAGGAAGAAATAAAACTGCATTTATAGGTGATGTCATTTCTTCAAAGAAAACTCAGGATTCCACAAAAAGGCATGTAGAGCACAGAAGTGGATTCAACAATGTCAAAGGATATAAAATACAGAAAAACAATTGAGTGTATATATATATATATATATATTATACATATACACAATATGTATATGTATATTATTATATACATTATACAATAATTATTGTATATTATATATAAATGTATAATACTGTACATATATACAATAATTGTATATATATATATATATATATACTAGCAATGTACAATGATTCTCTAAAATTTGGAAAATGCAGTAATTTATAGTAGTTTAAAGCACGTGAAATACTTCAATATGATAAACATTTGTAGAATTGTATGATAAAAACTAAAAATGGTAGCCTGGCATGGTGGCTCACACCTGTAATCCCAGCACTCAGGAGGCAGAGACAGGAGGACTGCAGAGTTCAAGGCTTGCCTGGGCTACATAGTGAGCTCAGGGCCAGCCTGAACTACAAAATGAGACCCTGTCTCAAAAAAAATTGTTAAGAAAGCAAATATACAAATACACATAGTATTTTTATCAGTGAGAGAACTCAACAGAGTAAAGAAGTTGATTGTCCCCTCAAACACAGGCTTAATGCAGTTCTTGTTAAAATCCCAGCAAGGTTTTTTTCAAATACAGGCAACTTTGAAAAAAAAAAAAAAAACAGAGGGGGAAATGTAAAAGAATTAAAAGAGATAGCACTACTGTGAATAGAAAAAAAAGGTAGAAGGACTTGGTTTACCCGACTTAAAGATTTGATACTTTGCCTCAGTAATCAAGCCTGTATGGCATCGTGAAGCTATAGATGTTTGATCAAAGGAATGGAATAAAATTTAG
>PVIC010014961.1:0-27335 GCA_004025085.1 Thryonomys swinderianus
TAGCCCAGGCAAGCCTGGAACTCAGCAGTCCTCCTATCTCTGCCTCCTGAGTGCTGGGATGACAGGCATGAGCCACCACACCCAGCACTATGGTATGTGCTACTGATTGCCGATGGGACTGAGTCACCACACCTGGTATTGTTGTATGTGGTTAGTGGGGATTGAACCAGGGACCTTGTGCTTGCTAGGCAGGTGCCGGAACCACTGAGCTAAATCTCCAGCTCCTCAGTTGACCCATCTTTACTAATCCACAGAACAAGTAGCATGAACCAACTCTACAAATAAATCAACCTCTCTCTGATACGTGTGATTTAAGAGATTGAAATCCAGCTGACATACATAATGAGAGCCAAAGAGACAATGGGGGGGGGGCTAATAGTTCTGCTACGTTGAGAGCTCTGACTGGTACAGTTGCTGTTTTGTTTCTCCGCTTTCGGCAGCGTTGGCCAACTATGGCTGACCGCTACACCTGGCCTGTTGGACAGACTTGTAGTCAAATCGTGCCGGAACCGAGCTGTGTGATTCGCTGGTACAACGTGAACAGGTCCTTCCATACTATGATTGAAGAGCCTGGAAAGTTGCAATAGAGCAGATGATCCACAAAGCCTGAAAGATTTCCTAACTGAACCTTCTCTCACTAGACGATGTTCATGGACACCCAGGTACATCAAAGCTGCCCGGTATTAGAGGACTGTGGTACCTCCATAAGGAAGACTTTATAGGTTTCAAGTGTTGGGAAAAAAAATACTGCTTAAGAAACCAAGAAAGATGAAAGGCCATATTCCTGGAGAGAAAAACAATGGGAGATGATTTCTTCTCAATGATGACCAAGAAAAGGTGTTTATCTGTTTGAGGATAAGGTAGGCAGACAAAACATTCTGCCCAAAGGATCATCCCGTTATTTTTAATTGTCTCATGTCTAACTCTAGAACCTTCCGCAATAGCCTGCATAACTAGCTGTAGTTTCTATTTGAACCTATGTTTCAGTCATTGGCAATAACCCTGAAGCAGTAAAACTACAACAAATATTAATATTTCCAATCAATATGACAGGCTGAAATGACAAAGGAAAGTTCTGTTTTTAGCACGCAGCACATGAAAAAGTCAAGTTAAATATGGAAAAATGTGTGTGTATGTGCACGCATGTTTGTGTGTGTAAAATTAACCCTTAAGCAGAAACAGAACCCCAAAAGTAGAGTTTGGTGGGAATTCTAGACAAATGACCCTCAAGAGTCCCCGTATCTGCCCGGGAGTCTTACTGTCACCCAGCAGCAGGGGGACAGTTGGGTCGAAGGAGTTGATATCCTGTGTCAGTCTATGTAGGTTATGGAGCTTCCTGCAGAAGACAGAGGGGAAATAATCCTGGGGACACCACACTCAGACGGGTTCAGAAGGGGCCCCTCTGACCGTGGCTCGGAGAAGAACCCCCCAAAGAGATCAGAATTCTAGCTTTGAGCTATGCACATGTCTCCGATTCCCCCGACGAAGAGGAGAAGAAAGTGTCCTGACCTGAGGAGTTGGCTTATTCTTTTATAACTGAGAGATCTGTAGGTTCCTGGAAAAAGCAAAGCCAAAATTGTCCTGAATTTTTCTAGTGGTTATTTTCTGAGGACAGAAGCATGAAGGTGAAAACACTGGGATTCTGACAGTAAGCTCTCTTCTCTGGAGGGAGGAATTATATTTATTTGCTAAGGTTCGATCCAAACATCTTCCTTTAAGAGATTAATAATGACATCTAGCAAACTTTTTTTTTTTTTTTTTTGAGACAGGGTCTCGCTTTTGTAGTTCAGGCTGGCTCTGAGCTCACTATGTAGCCCAGGCAAGCCTCGAACTCCACAATCCTCCTGTCTCTGCCTCCCGAGTGCTGGGATGACAGGTGTGAGCCACCACGCCCAGAGCTGTGGTATGTGGTATTGATTGCTGGTGGGCGTGAGTCTCCACGCCCAGCATTGTATGTGGTTACCAGGGATCAAACTCAGGACTTTGCGCTTGCGAGGCAGGCTCCAGAACCACTGAGCTAACCCTCCGGCCCCCATCTAACAAACTTTTAAGGTGTACGATCATCTAGCTACAGGATTTGGATGGAAATTGATGGCTTAAAACCACATTTGGTTAAGAAGAAGAGATATTATAGACAGTCTTGTAGGAGCTCAGGAAACCAGCTGGGCTAGCTTACCATGGAGGAGTGTTTGAAGATAAGGTTAGAACGTTTGGAAGGTTGGGTAAGGCCAGATTATGGATAACTCAGGAATTTTGGAGCTAATTCCAAGGCTAGTTAATGGAAAACTAGGAATGCATGCTGTGCAGGGGAGTTAACACACTCAGTGACCCAGCATGGGACTACTAATCTGTCAGTAGTACGTGTGAGGACTGGACTGAGGAAGCTACCCAACGGACCAGGGATTTAGGAGAAAAGGGGGAAGATGGGAAGAAATTTATCAAGATGTTCAAGTTTCTTTTTTCAAAACAAGTAGTTACGTTTAAATTTATTGCTGGAAATTCATGATAAAATAGTGCATTTATCACAGGACAGGTGTATTGTCAGAGATCAGATATATTAAGAAAGTGATGAGAGGGACTGGGAATTTAGCTCAGTGGTTCCGGCGTCTGTCTGGCAAGCCCAAGGGTCTGAGTTTGATCCCCAGTACCACACACCACAGTGCCAGGCATGGTGGCTCATACCTGTCATCCCAGCACTTGGGAGGCAGAGGCAGGAGGATTGCTGTAGGAGTCTTGCCTGGGCTTATAGTGAGCTCAGGGCCACCCTGAACTACAACACAAGACCCTGTCTCAAAGAACAAAAAAAGAAATTGATAAGATATAGTAAAATTATACTTTTCTTTACACTGTATTCTTTAATATATGAGAAAATAGATGTTCACCCAAACCAAGTATAGAGTATTTCATAAATATTCACATAATATGATTTACCTGATATTCATATTAACCCACTGTTGAAAAGTCATTTTAGTAGAATAGTGCTCTAAAGTTAGTAAAGTTTAGAGGTTACATATGTTTCTATTTTATAAATTCTGGGTTACAAACAGTCCAAATATTGCAATAGGAAGTCTAGGAGCCCTGGATGGGTAAACTAAATGATCTGTGATGTAACTGTCATTGATGTGAACTTAGTTACTTTCATAGTTATGCAAAAGTACCATGTCATTATAAAAGAATGCAAAAATCCTGTGTCTGGAAAAGAAATGCGATACTTGCTGTATAACAGAGGAAATGAGATGGGCTGGTTTGATAGGGTATAACTTAATATCTCACTCGGCTGGTTCCTTTAGAACTTAAAGTCATTTCAAAGCTTTGCTGTGTCAAATAGCGTCCTCTCTCCTCTCACTCTCTTTCTTTATCAGTTGAATGATCCAGGACTATCACCCTCTCGCTTCAGGTAAATTGTAGTTACCCAGGGAAGTTAGCATTCAAAAACTTTGGCACATCCGCATGAAATTCCATTTTCCTTCCCCTAATACAGTACAGTATTTCTGAACATTTCTCTTAGCTCTAATCATTGACTAAGAGATATAATCAATCTAGAGAAGCACCTCAATGACTAGAAGGAAATTGTGGTGTAACACACAGTTTAGCCAGAGAGTGTAAGTCAGAGACCCAGCCAGGACTCCCAGATAGTGGGTAGATAGGGATGAGACAACCCCTTGGAAGACAGAGGTAACAAAAAGACAGTTTTGGGGGTCAGATGAACTCAAATCCTAGTCTAGTCTAGACCTTCTGAGAGTTGTGTTCCATGTTAGTTTTCCAGAATTGCTATAACAAAACAAGACCCATCCTCATGAGCTCATTTTAATTTAATTATCTCTTTATAAACCCAGTCTTCAAACGCAGTCACATTCTGAGGTACTGGAGGCCAGGAGTCCAACATATGAATTTGAACGGGGACATAATTCAGTGCTGTTATGGTTTAAGGGCCCTCTCAATGAGAACAAATAAAAGCTTAGTCCACATTGTGGTTGTAGATCTGTGTGCATTCATTCATCTCTCATAGTTCCAGGGGCCGGAAGTCCAAGATCCACCTTCCTGCAGATGCAGTGTCTGCTGAGACCCTATTCCGCAAAGATGGCGGCTTCTGCTTCTGTCCTCACACGTAAGAGGGGCGAAGGGCTCGCTCCGGACACTTACACAGGCACTGTTTCTGTTCACCAGAGCAGAGTTCTGAGGACTTCATCCTTTCAGTTGGGGGAGTGAAAGACATATGTTCAGACCATGGTTTGGACCTGGTGATTATTTTGATATGGAAGCTGAGAGTAAAGATTCAGTGAAATATAAGTTAATACCATCTAGACAGGTATATGTAATACGCAGTGCCACCTGGGTATGCAGTAACTATCAAGCAGCAAATGCTACATAAATCTCAATTCTTTTATACACACAACCTAGATAAATATTCCTGTACTTGTAATATGCTAGTTTTGGCAAGTCCTTTGAGAAGCATATTTTTAAAAAATTATACCTTGAATACATCAAATAAATGTGATGTTACTGTTTCTAGAAGTAACTTTACTATAAAGCAAATAGCTTTTCTATGTTTTATGAATTACCACTGAAGTGTACCTTACAGAAGGGCTAAAGAAGTAAGATGTTCTACCATCGTTTGCCTGTTAAATGTCCTGACAGTGTGTCTTTCCTCTTCTGCCTTCGGTGCCCTGGTTGGGGGTTGAGTCCCCGTCCACGTTTGGTGGCCAGCTTGGGACTCGTCCCCGCGCAATCACCTTGTCGTACTTTTTGTCTTGCTTGTTCAAAGCTGTTAGTACTCCTGCCAGTAGTACTTTCAAAAGTGTAAGATTACAATCTTTTGAAACGTAAGTAGGATTACCTTTCTGAAAGAATCTGACACTTGTGTGTCATATACATAGAAAATTATCTACAATATTTTTTTTGGCTGGATCAAAAGTCCAGGGTAGAGTTCACATGTGCAACACAGACCAAGCAATGACGCCGTTCCACAGATAAAACTGACTTGACTGCTGTCTGCTCTTGTATCTTTTTTCTCTCTAATTCATACTTGGTCGGCGTGTGCTGGCGATGATGTAGGAAAGCTTATCTGGGCTCGCTTTCAGAGCCTTCACGCAGTGACTCACATCCCTCCCGTCAGGCCTCTGTCCTCCAGCCTCGCAGAAGCCTTTGGATTTGTTGGCTCTCAGAATTCTCTTTCTCTCCTTGTAACTCAAATCTCCCTATTGGCAGATAAGTGTCTTCTTATATTGTTATAGTGTACTGGCCAGCTTTCCAGTCACTGAGATATAACACCTAAAACCCACAACTTAAAGGACTAAAAGTTGGGTTTGGCTCACAGCGTCTATGGGTTCAGTCCATGGTTTAGGGGCTGCAAGGCAGAAACCTCGTGGGACAGAGTATGGCAGAGCAACGATGCTTGGCTCATGGGAGCCAGGAAGCAAAACAGGAGAGGGCAGGGGTGGCACGGTACCTGAGGTGGCGTCTTCACAACCCGTCCCCTGCTGATCCCACGAGTGGCTCCCCAGACAGTCAAGTCCCACAGTGCAGCTTCACTGTCCCCGCCGTGCCTGCGGCGTCTTGCAGGCAGAGATGCCCAGCGCTTGTTGTTTGAAGGCCCCGCCTTTTCCTCGCCTAGAAACTCCTCCACACCCTTTCTTCACTTTCACTTCTCTAGCACATCGTACTGTAAAAGCAACAACTACTGGAGGTGAAAAGGCGGAAGACAAGCTGATAGATACTTTCTGTACCTGAGTATTTTTCTTATCACCATGTAAACAAAATTAGTTTTTAAAAAAGAGTGAAATGAGAAAGAGGCGTAAGAGAGCGGCTGAACCCAACCCGACCTTGTACCCCCCTCTCCCAGGCTTTGCCCGCCCTGTACACACTGGGCTCGGACCCCAAAAGGCGTCGGAGCTGACAGTGCCGCTCACAGCAGACGAGCCGCCCCTTCGGCAGAGGTGCTGATCTGCTGACTTTCGATCTGCTCAGAGTCCGTGCCCAGCGCCTGGCCCGTCTTCCTCTCCCTTCCCTGGTCACGCTCATCGTTAGGACCCGTTCCTGCTGGGGCCAGCCGGCCGCCACGGGTTGTCCTCGGTGGGGACTGTGGGACACTGCCTGGGAGGGAGGGACAGACAAACGGACTGGGTGAGAGAACGGAAGGAAGTACCCAAGGACACGGGAGCCAGAGTGCAAAGGAGCAATAAAAAAGAAAGAAAAGAAAGAAGTATTAAGCATCTCAGGGAGTGGACTTGTCATTCTTTCCTGTGAAATGTAATATCACGTTATTTTATTTCTGTTTGGATCATTCACTTAAACCCCATTTAACATCAAAGAAGAAAACCCATTGCTTCAATCTCCCATAAGAATGGCTTTGATGTTTGCATTCCTTAGAGAAGTCACAAAACTTTAACTCAAGCATATTTGGCTAAAATTGCTCCGAATACGAATTATTATGACAAGGCTCTTGGCTGTGAAAATCAATAAGTGGTTTTGGTCCAGCAAAGGATTTACTGGGGAAAACTACACTCTCCGCGGGTCCCTGAGTTGCGACACAGAGTGTGGTGACCGGACAGGCCTCGACTGCCCCAGGGTGTGGGCCCAGGGGCTTGGCTACTGAGGGCAACCAGAACTGCCGGTCGTGCCAGAGGTGGGTTTGTTTCCGGAAGAAAAGAGGGGTGAGAGGATTTCCAGACTATGTAGCCAAGTCCTTAGTCCCCGGTCAGAGTATTTAAATAACGAAGGTATGAGTAAAATACACATTTCCTGTCCAAAGATTTCCGTTAGAAATAGTTTTCCTGAGTGGCCGAAATGATCTCTGTTCTGATACATCTCCGTGTGCGTAAAACTAACCTTGTCGTATTTCTACAACTCACGCAGCGCTGTCAGAGCAGGAGACTCACGTTTGAGTCCCTCGACCCAGTGCCACTTGATGCCACTCAGAGCCAACCTCCTCCCCACAGGGGAGAGGCGGCCGGCCCCGGGGGCGCCTCCCTCGCCCCGGCCCGCCGCGCCGGCTTCTCCGCTCTCGCCCCGCGGGGCAGGTGGCCTTCGGCCAGCCGGATGGGGCACGAGAGGGCGTGGCCGGGGAGGCGGCCGAGCCGACCCAAGGGCTGTGCCGGCACTGAGGGGGCGGTGAGCGGCTCCCCCCTTCGTGCAGCCCACGGGCGGCCACCCCAGACTCGGGCCCCCCGACACCCCCGCATCACACGTGTTTGCTTCCCAGCTGCGTTTCGACGACCGTCCTGGTTCCTGCAACAAGTAATGTGTAGACCGGTAAGAAAATGAGCCCCGCCCAGAGTCCAGCTCTCGGGTCCCTGCGGCTGCTCGGGGAACCCTGTAGGACGGGGCTCGGGAAACCCTGTAGGACGGAGCTCGGGAAACCCTGTAGGACGGGGCTCGGGAAACCCTGTAGGACGGGGCTCGGGAAACCCTGTAGGACGGGGCTCGGGAAACCCTGTAGGACGGGGCTCGGGAAACCCCGTAGGACGGGGCTCGGGAAACCCCGTAGGACGGGGCTCGCGGCGGGCCTTGGAGCAGGCCCCGCCCGGTCGGTCGCGGCGTGGACCCTGAAACCACCCGCGGGCCCCGGAGAGCCCAGCCGGCCGCGGGGCCGCTGCTCCGTCTGCGCTGCTCTCTCCTCGGGCGGGGCGAGCGGGAGCGGCCGCGGCAGCCGCGATGGAGCTGAGCCGAGGGAGGGCGACGCTCGCCGCGAAGCTCCCCGGAGCGGGGCCGGGACGCAGCCGGCCGCCCCTGCGCAGACCCGGAGCTCCGGAGGGCGGGACCTGCGGCCGGTCTGGCCAGCCGGCCCGCAGCGCTGTTTCCAGCTCGTCCCTGGGCTCGTCCTTCGGACCCTCGGTGCCCCTTCGTCCCAGACGTCTGGTTCTTCACCTGCGACTCCGGATCCGAGTCCTTGGTCCACACCGTGCCATTGTCCTTGACACCCGTCGGCTGATTTTCTTGTTAGCTTTTCCTGAGGACGCCGATGTCTCGTCTTCTCTCCGCGCCGACGGCCGGGGACTCCCGCACGCGTCCAAGTCCTTCCCTCTGGGCGGGAGACGCGCGGTCGCCCCGGCAAGGCGTGTCTCATCGTGCTACAAAACTGGGCCATTAATTAGCTCCTTCTCAGGTTGTTTTCTTAGTTCAGGTAAAAAAACAAAGCAGGCCCAGTGAGGAGAGCTCGTTAACGGGCCCCGCAGCGCCCTCCACGGTGTAACCAGAGGAGCTTGTGAGCTCATCAGAGTCCCGCGTTCGCAAGCTTAGCTTTATTCGCATTTGACGAATGGTGTGTTAAAAAACATTGGAAATCACGGGCCTAATTAAGGTGGTGTAAGCTTTATTAATATCACCTATGAAACCCGTCACCTTCACTAGTTCATATTTTGCATTTAAAGTGTACAAGAAGCAGGGCTCAAAGAGGCGAAAAGGCCGTCACTTCGCTTTGGTAAAGGCTAGAATTCTGATACAAAAGGAAGCTGAGGTCATGGCAGAGGTGACTCTTAGTGCCCAGTGTACTTCTTTGATGTTGGGAGCGGCTTTCTTGTCGTTCGCCGCCCCCCCCCCCCGGTCTCCCTCGCAGACTCTTTCGGGTTGACTTCCTCAGCTGGGTGGGGTGATGTTCAGGGAGGTCCAGCCGCCAGGCACGAAGGGGCATTCTGATTCAACACTGCACCTTCCCTTCTGGATGTGTGAAATACAGTTTCACAGTTGTAAGGTATCAGTACCGCCAGCTTAATGAGAAAACCGGCAGAGGCGACATTTAATTAATTCACACAATCTTTATTAAAAGTACACACAGTTTTAAGTAGTGCGATATAGATCGCTGCTCTTTCTTGCCTGTTCACGAATAAGATGAGCCTTGTATTCTTGCCATCTGCTTCCACTGCTTCATTCAGTGATGATTTAGTGACTATAAAGAATGTGTTGGGCACAGAAATGATGCCAGGGTTACAAAACAGGAAAAGCTGCGATCTGCTCCTGCTCCACAATCCTGAACCCAGAGAAGGCTTTGCAGAAGGCCGCTTCAGCAATGACAACCATTACGGATAAAGGAGCAGCAACTTCAGGAACAGAACTGCGAAAAGTTTAAAAGGCACAGCCGGTTGTACAGGGTGCTTCTAGACGGAAGAGAGGTGGTTTCTGAAGCCGCTTCCCGAGGCAGCGAGAGCACCCCGTGCCACTCGCAGCGACGGGGCGGGCCCCAGCGCCCTCCGGGGGGCGTCCTGGATGGCAGCGCCTTTGCCCGGAGCAGCCTCTCGCGTTAAGGTTCATGGACTCAGTGGAAGGTCGGAGAATGAGACCGTAGGAATGGTGTTTAAGAATAGTTTTTGAACTGTTTCCTTTTAGAGCAAAGAACATCGCAACCTGTGATAGGTTCCCTTGACCTCAAACAACACGCAGGGAAGCCGCGTGATCCGTATTTGCCGCTGAAGCCAACCAAGGAGCCGACAGCTGTGACCACATCCTACCTCGGGGCGCCTCGATGCACACACTTTGTCTGCTCCGTGATTCTGGGAAGACAGCCACGTTCGTGCTCCTGCGAGGAAGGCGGCGGCGCTTGTGATCTTAATCCGATGCGGAGTTCATGATCAGAAGCAAAGTGGTGCCAGATGCTTCCGTTGGCAAACCAAATTTTATTTTGCCAGCAGAAGTGTTTGTGAACCGAGATGTTACTATATTTATACCAGTGGCTGGCACATATTTTTTGGAGCTTTTTTTAAATTGAATTCTTTATTGGTACAATTTATATACATCTCAAAATCACATATAACAATGGGGAATTTGTACCAGTATATGACACAAGTTAATTCTCATTTTTACCCATATCCCTACCCACCCACCCCTCCTCACCCCCTTTATAAATTCTCTTTTACTTTCTTTCTGTATCATATTTATTCCTTCCCCTCATCACATTCCCACACCAAGTTTTCTATAGAAATTTTCCACTCGATAAAAGCTGTCCTACTTTCTAGAACTCATTTGCATCTGCAGGTGTTCATGCCAAAGAGAAGATCCGGAAATTGTCTATCTGTGATCTATTGATTTCACTTATTAGTATATCCTCCAGGTGTCTCCATTTGCACCTAAATGGATCGATCTTGTCATTCTTTATGGCAGAGTAATACTCCGTTTTATAAAAAACCACATCTTTATCCACTCTCCAGTTGATGGACATTCGGGTTGTTTCCAAGTGGCCACGATCACAAAACAAAACCCACGATAAATGCTGGCGTGGCCGTGGGGAGGAAGGAGCCCTTCTCCACTGCTGGTGGGATTGCAGACTTGTGCAACCATTGTGGAGATCCGTGTGGAGATTTCTCAGAAAACTCGGACTAGGGGTCCCATTGGACCCGGCTATCCCCCTGCTAGGAATATACCCAAAAGAATTTAAAAAATCCCATTGGAAAGACAGATGTACGTCCTTGTTTATTTTTTGGAGCTTCTGAATCCAATTGAATACTGAAAGTGTTTTTTGGCAAGGTTTTAAAGTACTAAATGACATATAGGACATCTCTACTTCCTGGGGAGAAAACTACATAGCCACATCCGAGCGGCCGGTGGAGAAAGCTTTGGTGACACGAGGGACGACTTGCAAGGATGTTAACGAAGAGCTTATATTCGCCAGCTGCCAACGGCAGTGCTCGGGAAGCAGCTGGAATCTGACAGCGCTGGAAAGCGTGGGCCCTGGGGCTGAGGAGCGTCCCGGTGGGCAGCTGGGGGCCCGGGCGTCCCCGAACCCTCACGCTGTCGGAAGCGGGGCTCACGGAAGGGACCCGGAGCACACGCGCCGTTAGGAGCCGAGCCCGGTTGGAGGCCGGTGGCCTCAGCACGGCCTGGGAGGTGGCCTTCCTCCCCGGCCCCCTCTGCTCCCGGGCCCGTGAACCGGGAAGCTTCCCGCGGCCTGCCTTCCGCGGCGTGGCTTCGGCATTCAGGCCGGGGGGACATCGCTGGGACTTCTGGAACTGGGAGCCAGAACAAGCCTCTTTTAAGTGGCTGCTGCCACGTATGGTGTCTCAGCGACAAGAGAGTGACTGAGACACGGGGGGAACCGGAGAAGCTGGGACAGCAGCTCCCGAAGAGAAGGCCCGGCGGGAGCCCTTCCCGGTCAGCCACGGCGACAGGCAGCAGAAGCAGAGTCACGAGTGCGGGCGAGCGGGCCCAGGACGCCCCTGCCTGCCTCGGAGGACACGTCACGAGAAGACAGCACCAAGTGGGGCTGCTCGCCGCGCGGATACGAAGGACACTGCGCCCGCTGCGTGGCCGGAGACGCAGAAGGAGCGAGGGAAAGGCCCGAACCCCGGGACTCGGCCGTCCTGGGATTCTCGGCTCTGTTTCCCACGACTGCTTCTCTTAGTGTCCTCTTGGCTGTGTGTGTTCGCGCTAAATCCCTGTGCAAATCTGCTCTTCACTTTGGTACAGTAGTCGAAACTTTAACGCTTTATTATAAAGTAAAATTTGGGTGAGTTTATTTTGCCCCGTCAGAGGCTCAAGTAGGAGCTCCAACCGTGTGTGAGGGCCCCAGGCCAAACCGTGGGGTTGGGTGGCTTCTGGGTATTAAATGCGTCTTTGTCTCATAGTATTTTCAATTATTATCAATTTATTGGAATGTGATTGCATCATAGGTCACGGGGCATCTATAAACCTTTTAATTTATTAAAATAGAAAAATCTCATTAACCAAAGGATTCCTAAGAAAAGGAATTGTCAAGTCACAGGACAGTATATACACATACTATCTATATAAAGGGGTAATATCGAATAAAATTTAGAAGAAGCTTATCAGCAAAAAAATCAAAGAAGAACAGCGAGCCTGTAAAATACAGAGAAAGTTCTTCAACGAGTCTTCGTAAGAAAGCAAGTCCAACTTGGATCGTCCAAAACACTAAAGAAAATACAAGACTAAACTGTAAGAATGCGGAGACTTCCGTAAACTTCTTCCCTGTTAGGAATAACATAAATTAGTCAAATCCACTGGGAAATATTTTGTCATTTTCCAGTAAATTTGAAGATTTATGTATCACATGCCTGAGTGGTTTTGTTCCTAGATTTATACCCTATGGAAATGAGTGCTTATAGGTACAGGATACCAGGCAGAAAACAAATCATTAATCCTGCACCAGAGAAGATAAATCGTCCAACACAAGTTTTACCAAGCAAAAGAAGCCAGATTCTCCATCTATACAGCACATGATTCTATGCACATGAAGAACAAGCTGCACTTTATTATTTAAGGATGAACCCGTAATGACTGTACTCTTAGGAGACGCAGGAAGGGATTCTCGTGAAAGCTGAGGCGGCAGTTCCTTCCTTGTGACTGCAGTGAGGGGCTGAATTCTTCGGGGAGCTGACCACATCTAACCTCCGTACCTGGAGGCCAGGTACGGTGATTCATTGCAGAATATTTCAGTAAACTGTGCACTTACATTTCGTTCCCTTCTCTGTATTTGTGTTTCTTCATAGCAAAGTTTAAAGAAAAGTGTAATTTGAAAAGGAAGAGGGTGGAGGTTCAGCACTGACTACTACAATCAGCCACAGAGAGAACTTCCGGGGGCCGGTGGAGATTCGCTGGGCTGCAACGCTACGTGGGGCGGGGATATCCCCAGGAGAGGGGCCGCGTGTGGGTTTCCCCGGGTGAACACACTGACGTGTCAGGGGCCGTGTTCTTATTACCTCCTGTTTCCCCAAAGAGCTTCAAACAGGTGACGTCCTTTGAGAACATTTCTACTTGTGTCAACTCAAAACATTCAAGGGGTAGGGCCGGAGGGTTAGCTCAGTGGTTCCGGCGCCTGCCTTGCAAGCGCAAGGACCTGAGTTCGATCCCTGGTTACCACATATAATGCCGGACGTGGTGGCTCACGCCTGTCATCCCAGCACTCGGGAGGCAGAGACAGGAGGATTGCTGATTTCGTGGCGGCTTGCCTGGGCACCATAGTGAGCTCAGGGCCAGCCTGAACTACAAAGCGAGACCCTGGCTCCAAAAAGCAAAAAAAAAAATTCAAGGGGCTCAGTTTTTTAATTCTTTATATACTGTAGATATGGGTCCTTTGTCTGAAGAACAGCTGGCGAGAATGTTTTCCCACTCAGTGGGTTGTCTCTTCACACTATTGGTGTTTACTTTCGCTAAATCGTGGAAACACTCCAAATTGCCACCAACCAACGGATGGATAGAGATGTTCTTTCGTGCCATGGAAAACTACTCTGCCGTAAAGAAGCAGACATTTGAGATTTTTCTACGTAAATGGATCCACTTTGTGACATTACTCAAAAGGAATAAATCAAACGTGTGTGTTTAAATATTGCACTGTTTCTCTGGTGTGAGAAACCAAAAGGGTAAATAAGGACCAAAATGTATAAGAGATACTGTGAAACAGGAAGAAAATGTTCAAATGGGAAGGAATACAAAGGAAGAAAAAGATGGAAAGGGAAGAACAGAAAAGAAAGAGAATTATAAAATGGAAACAAAGATTTTGCAAAAAAAAAAAAAAGGAGAGGAGAGGCTGAGGGAGAGAAGATGGGAAAAGAAGAATCAAGGTGTGGCTTGCATGGGTACAAATTCCCTATGATGAATGTTAACATTATGTATATCTAAAATGCACCAATAAAATTGATTTTTAAAAAACTGCCAGGAAGTGCAGTGATTACAAATAATCTCCTTTGAGTCAGGCGTTTAGCTCAAGTGGTACAGCACCTGCCTCAGAAACAAAAGGGCCCAAGTTCCAGCCCTGGGACCGCAAAAAAAAAAAAAGTCTACTTTGAAATTGGATGGCAACATGTAATGTTTTGTGCAAAATGAGAACTCTAAACAATACTTTGTATCATTCCATAGTGGTTACGATCAAACAGTACTTATTAGAACAAATACGCTTTATAAATAGCTTAATGGATATGGAAAAGACAGCTTTGAAAAGCCAATTGGAGTGAGATAAACTGCCTGACTGGTGGGTCACACACGGGTGGCAAAGTAGTTTGAGGTACATTATTTTTTTGTTTTTTGTTTTTTTGAGACAGGGTCTCGCTTTGTAGTACAGGCTGGCCCTGAGCTCACTATGGTGCCCAGGCAAGCCTGGAACTCAGCAATCCTCCTGCCTCTGCCTCCCGAGTGCTGGGATTACAGGCATGAGCCACCATGAGGTACATTATTGAAGATAATAAAAAGCTCCTTCCTGAGGCAAAAAATTATCTATGAAGATGATCTCTTAAAGTAATGAGAATCGCAAAAGAATCATTTAGCCTAAGTTTTCCTTAGAACACAATAAAAATATATTTCATCCTCACTGGAATAAGAGGAATAAAATCTACTTAAACTCAGGATTCTAGAAATCTTTAACTTGCTATTTTTCTGGCATTTGGGGCTTGAGAAAAGCACTAGTTCACTCTGATATAACTATAAGCATTTAAGATTTTAAGTTTTTTTTTTAAATTGGTCAGAGTATAAAATGATCCTTAGAAAAATTCAAAAGGACTGATTAATCCATACCCAGTTTCTGCAATGTTTGAAAACTATTTATGTACTCCCCCCAAACTTTAGAGCGATTCACCTAACAAAATATCTTCTCCCTGGCAGAAACACATGTTAACTTCATTTATGCACTCAACAGAAACACCAGAGAGACCCAGATATTACGTTACCAAGTTAATGATATGCATATCAGATAGAATTTGCAGAAATCGATATCTGTGACCGAGTCGGCCCCAGATCAAACCGTGCCCAGCTTCGCCTTAGCCCGGCCCCTCCTGAGGGCTTCACCACTGGCCGCTGCTGAGCTCTTTCATGGCCCACGGCCAGATGACAGCTCACCGCCGGGTGCAGGTGCGTCCAGCTGTCGCATCTGTGTCAGGGGATTTCTGTCTGGCACGCGGCGTGAGCGTAGACTCGCTCACGTGGCAACAGAGGCTTTTGCTCCGTGGGCTGTGCAGTTCAGCTGTCTAGATGGTCTGCTGGTGTTGTTATTACTTAGACAAGAACTGTGTACTAAACCGTGAGAGATAAAGATGGAACACGAGATTGAAAACGCACCAAACATAATATTCCATGGCTGCTTGTTACGCTACTAAACCTTGTCAAAGAAGTTTACGTGACTTGATGCTAACGGCACTGCGGGGTGACTCTGCCTCCGACTGTCCAGTTTCATGAAGGACAAGGCGGAAGCCCCCGGTCCTTCGGACCCTTGAGCGGGGAGCTGCCCGGCGCCTCCTTCCCTGCTGTATCCCTTCACGGGCCGGAGGCGCAGGCGGGGGCTCGGCACGGGCTGTGGCCGCTGCACGGCTAAGGCAAAGGAGCCCGGGACGCAGGCGCCGTCTCCCTGGCCCCGCTCCGCGCCGACAGCCCCGCCTGGCTTCCGCAGAGCCTGAGTCAAGCCACCTGCTCGGTGCTGTGCAAACCCGCCTCGGGTGCCCCCGAGATTCCTGAGGGGAAGGAGGGGCTGCTTTCAAAGTGGAGGGCAACGCTGAGCGATTTCTCCCTCACAGGGTTGTGATCCTGAATTTCACGGCATCTTGAAGCAGCAAAGGGTCTAGAAAGGGGCCTCACCCGCAGCTTCTCAGAACATGCCGTGCGGGACACTGTCCATGAAAGACCCACTGAGAAAACAGCCAACAAGAAGGAAATCAAAGACACACTGCAGACTTAGACTTTTTTTTTTTTTTCTTTTGAGACAGGGTCTCGCTTTGTAGTTCAGGCTGGCCCTGAGCTCACTATGTAGCCCACGCAAGCCTGGAACTCAGCAATCCTCCTGCCTCTGCCTCCCGAGTGCTGGGATGACAGGCGTGAGCCACCACGCCCGGCACTGTGGTATGTGGTATTGATGGCTGGTGGGCGTTGAGTCTCCATGCCCAGCATTGTATGTGGTTACCGGGGATCGAACTCAGGACCTTGCGCTTGCAAGGCACGCGCCGGAACCTCTGAGCTAACCCTCCAGCCCCAGACTTAGACTTCTGAGAAGAGATCTGATGTACATTATTCTACTGACTGTCCTGAGAAGTCTTATGGCAAAGACTCTTTCGCAGACTCAGATTGGATCGATGGCTTTCTTTTTCCCTTGCTAAATGCTCAATGATATTTCATAGAATACATACGGGAAAATACTGAACACTGCTTTTTCTTGTGAGGAAATTTAGCCTTTATATAGTCTGTGGCATCCCTGACGCATCCGTTTCCTCCTGTCACGCCCGGGTCCGCGGGACCCTTGGCTTTGCATGGGTGCCTGCTCCACGGCACACCCCGGCCCCGAGGGCTCACCCGGGTCCTGTTCCAGAGTGCCGAGCTCGACCGTCAGCGCCCGGACTCCTCTAAATAGCTCAGCGACATCCAGACTCGTCTCTCGAGGAACGTATAATAATACAGGGACCGACACACGTGCCAAATACCCTGTTCCTAGTGCAGCACAGTATACAACACTGGAGGGGAAAATGGAAAATTAAAAAATTAGAAAGGGGTACGCGTTGGGCCTAAGGCAGGCCTGAAAGGTCGTCATGAGGTGCGTATCAGACAGGCGCTAACTGGGCACCTGGACCTCAGGAGCAGCCCCTCAGAAACTTCCCTGTTTTTCAGCACCAGCCACGAAAGGGTGTCATGAAACCCTCCCGGCTTGTCCTAAGTTAGTTGTTTAACCTCTTGGTGCTAATCTGAGGGCCGGTGATTTGCTCAGATGCTGAGGAACATGCTCACCTTTTCATGAAGTCGTGAAAATCTTCTACACACAACAACCATTAGTATTTAAGCGGCTACAACCCGGGTCATCACCGCAGACATCCTTGACAATCAGCAGGTTAGGAAACCAGAGTCTAATGAGGACTGAACTACAAACCCAAACTGCTGTCCAGGCCCCTCGTTTCTGCGTCAGACCTCAGGTTGGAGCATAAATAAAACAGAGCAGGCTGGATGGGGGCAGCTAGAAATTTTCCCTCATGAATGCATTCGCTCTGGATGAAAGCTGTCCAATAAAACTCCCTGCGATGATAGAAATCCCTTTTGCTCTCTGCTGCTGAATACAGCGGGCGCTACGCACGTGTGACCACCGAGAACATAGAACGTGCCCGGTGCCAACGAGGAAGTGAATTTTAAAATTTCATTTCATTTTAATTCATTTAAATTTATGTGGCCACATGTGGCCAATGACTACCATACTGTACGGTACAGATCTAGACCGAGTGATCACCAGAGTCAGTTTGCAAGTATAACCGTACCCCACAGCTGCTGGAGAGAGACGCGGTGTGGGGTCGGGGAAACGACACCAGCCTGGAGCTCTCCGACCCGCCTGTGTGTGAATCTCCGCCTCCAGCCACCGTCCCTCGTCATCCTCAGCCTCAGAAGCAGCGTCTATCAGAAAACGTTGAACAAATTTTGCAGCTCAAAGAGACCAGTGATCGCCCGATCTTAACAATCTTCAGATTTTGTTTCAACAACGACGTTACGTACTTAGCCCACTGTTTCGGATTCTGCTATGTGGCAAAGCCCGGGAGCAAGGACATCCCGCCTTCCCCAAACAGGTCAGTGGAAGTCATGAGACGGCTCGCCATACTCTGGCAACCTAACAATTCACTACCGATTCCTAAACTTTCAGCCTCGGAGAGCACAACGTCTGATCCCAAGGGAGAGATCAGGTCATTAATACTGAAACTTTACAGCTTTTTTTTTCAGGAGAGGTTCAACAGTCTTTGCTTCTGTTCTCCACGATGCACGTCCATATTGTTCGCTGGTAGTCCCCTTTCCTTTCACGACACTTTCCAATTCGAGTACTAGTAGTCTTCTGGTTGCAAGTGACAAAATCCATGTAAGGGAAACAGAGGGGCAAATCTGTGGATGAGGGAAATGCTCGTGGAAGAGTGGTGCCAGCACTGGCAGCTGCGTTCACAGCCGCGACCCGTGCTCCGGGTGCACAGCTGACTCAGGCCCCGAGAGCCGCCCCTGAGAGGGACCAGCCAACTGCGATTTACACGGAAAGGTGCGATTGCCTTTCTGACAAAGACACAGGGCAGATGCACTAAAAACACTTAAATGAAATTTCATAAAATCTAAGGAACCTATGCAACAATCAGAACTAAGAAATTCTAAAAAATCTTTTTAAAAAGTGACATTTCATCTAATCTTACTTTTCTACTGTTTGCCCATTGTTTGCCAAAATAACTCTGAGTTAAATCTTCAGCCTCTTGTGCCGTCTTGCTTTTCCCATAGACTGTTTAGGGCTGTACCTTTGAACCAAGACTCTGAAATTTAGTGGTCTCCAACGTGTGGTTTACCAAGGCTTCCCAAGAATGCACCTCCTCTCTGGAGGCTTTCTCTCTCCTTAGCTTCCCTGTGTCCCACAGTGTGTGGGATTCTCTTCCATAAAATGACTTTTAGCCTCACTTTCTAAGAAAAGGTTCTCCCTTGCTTTTTTTTAACCTTTGCTTTTTCTCACTTGTTTTTTGTTAGTGTTCGTTTTGCCTGTGCTAAAACCAAGGGACTGAAATAGCCAACATGTCAACAGTAGCCTCAGAGCCTTAAAGAAATGGAACCACGCCTGTCATCCCAGCACTCGGGAGGCAGAGACAGGAGGATTGCTGAGTTCGCGGCGGCTTGCCTGGGCACCATAGTGAGCTCAGGGCCAGCCTGAACTACAAAGCGAGACCCTGTCTCCAAAAAGCAAAAAAAAAAAAGAAAAAAAAAAGAAATGGAACCACTTGGAAAATCAAAGCACAGAACAAGAGTATAAAGTGTGAACAGCGCTGTCATTTTCCTGGTACCAAGAACTGTCTGCCAAAGACACAGGGCAGATGCCCTAAAAACACTTAAATGAAATTTCATAAAATCTAAGGAACCTATGCAACAATCAGAACTAAGAAATTCTAAAAAATCTTTTTAAAAAGTGACATTTCATCTCATCTTACTTTTCTACTGTTTGCCCACTGTTTGCCAAAATAACTCTGAGTTGCCTCCTCCAGAATAGCAGCTCCTGTAATAAAAAAATTGAGATACATTTTAACTGAGATATATTATATTCTTACAGAATGTCCCACAAATCATGAGCTTACACACGTTCGCTGTGTGACCTCCTACAGCTACCGATAGATCAACAACATCCCCGAGCGTCCCGGACCACTCTTCAGCCATGACCTCCCTGAGCACTGTTGACTGTTGTCATGTTCAGTTAATTTTCCCTGGTTTCAAACATTATACAAAGTGAAATCATCCAATTCAGATAATTTTGTGCTTGACTTTTATTATTTTCATGTACCTTTTGTAGGAATCATGTTGCTGCAAATGTTTTTGGAAATCTGCTTGGTGTTATCTACCAAAGGTGGATATAAACTGACCTTGAAGTCCAGACACCGAGCTCCTTTCTAGGCATATGCCAAACCTACACATGTATACCTGTCCATCAAAGGGAAAGTTTAAGGTTGTTTTTAGTAGCGTTTTCTTTTATGGCCCCAATTTGAAAACAATCCAATTTCCACCAACAGTAAAATGGATTAACTAGAGTGTGTTCACACAGTTGAGTAAGAATGAACTTTCTTTCACACAACACTAAGGATGAATCTCACAGTTATAAAATACTTTGACAGCTCTGATTCTTAAAACAGTCCCCATATGTGACAGGCTGTCTGACCCCAGCTGTTTGAGCACATCTAATTAAAGAAGAAATTTAGGGCCAAGGATTTAGGTCAGTGGTACCATGCCTGCCTCACAAGCACAAAGTCCTGAGTTCAATCCCCAACCAAAAAAAGGAAAACAAAGAAGTAATTTAATTTTGCTTTCATACTACAGGAGATGTTGTCATGTTCTATTTAGAATAAGCTTCATTCAGAGTATGTTTAATACTAGAGTAGCAGATTTTAAGGGGTAAAAAATCATTTAGAATGCATCCACTTACACATTCTAAGTTGAGTTGACACTCTCCATGCCACACAAATATTTAAAGAAAACAGCTAGATGTTGAATAACAGAAGGGCTCCGTCTGGATCCGGAATGTTCCCAGAAGGACTGGCCCGCGGCCCACGGCCCACGGCCCACGTGTGGAGAGGCCACATAAACTTCAGGAACAGGGGTCCACGAGGAGACTGTGGGACCCAAGCTTTTCCTGTTTCTCGGTTTCACATCCTGGCCACAAGGCCAGCAGCTCTGCTTCATGATGCCAGGCCTCGCCCTCACCTCAGGCTGCAAGTTCCGGTGCCAACTGACTGTGAACTGAATCCTCTGAAACCATGAGCCAAAATCCACTGCTCTCTTTACAAGCCCAGTGTCTGGGATGTTTGTTACTGCAATGGAAAGCTGACTTACACAGAAAGTCTCTAATTAGTCTGTTTCAAATAACTTCTGAAAGAGAAACAAAACAACATAATAGAAAAAAAATATTATTGTGTCCATTGCAAAAGGTCAGTTTGTTCACATAATTTCCCTCTCACCTAACTAGCCTCGAGCTAGTGATGAAAATACTATGTCTCATTCCTTGTGAGCACATCTCTGTCTATCCATCCAGCAGCCCTAACACTCTCTCACTGTCTGCCCGGGAACTACTCCTTCAGAGTCAGCTGCCCGCTCCCTGCCCATCCGTTCCTGGCTCCGGCTGCCCAGGACTGAAGTACTGCACTAGGGTGAGCCACGGGCCGAAGGCTCTTTCTTGCTCTCTCCCTGGTCTGTGCTGGTTGTTGTAGGATCCCTTCATGTTTACCAGATTGAAGAAAGAGATGCTCTTCCCAACAAGCACTGTAAGAAAGGCCCCCGATTTCATTCTTCCCGGTCTCGGTTCATTGCTCAACCTCGGAGACTCCTCCCGCACTTACGCCCTGGCGCGCCCCGCGTACTGCACGCACTCGTGAGCAGGCGCCGCCTCCGTGTCCCCGCTGCCTTGGGATCTGGAATCCAGACAGAGCTGACAGAGGCTGCCGGCAGCAAGGGAAAACCTAAACCAGGCTCCCTGCAGATCCTAGGCTTCCAACCTATTAGGGTGTGGCGTGGCGGCGCATACCTATGACGTGTGCACTCTGGGAGGCTGAAGCAGGAGAATCACAAGTTCAAGCCCACCTGGACAACTCAGTGAGTTAACAAGAGTCTGAAAAGAGGCAGGACATGTTGGAGGTTTCACTCCTTGTGGCGACACTTTCTTCAGGGGAAGGAAACTTCGCTTCTGATGATCTGACAGACTCTTGACCCAGTGAGTGTGAGCTGCTGAGGGGGAGCCCGAGGCAAAAGCCACCCCCTTTGCCAACTTCTTCCAAGTGGAGAGAGCTTGCCCGGCCTACAGGTTCTGCACTCTTGTGCAGATGATACTTCTGCCTCTAGCTTTAGATATCTGAGTGTAACCAGCAGGCCAAAAGGCAGCTTTTATAGCTAGAATTTTTCCTCTGGAAACAACGTACTTCTCCAGACTTCCTCAGGCCAGAGGCCTGACCGCCCCCCCTCCTTGGGCCAAATGAATGGACATAGTATGCAGATGCTGAGCCCAGGAGGTCGCGGAAAGAAGGGAGGAGAAGGGCGGGCGCCGCTGCAGCAGACCCGGAGCGCTCTGGCCTCGGCGCAGCGCCTCTCCCGTCTTCCTGCTGCGAAAGGTCCTCGCCACCTGGACGTGGCAGCTGGAGGTAAGGCCCCTCCGTCTCCTTGCAGTTATCTTTGAAGAAAGTCCTGTTTTCCTTTCACCAAAGTGCACGGCCTCTCCTGGTTTGCTTGGGAAACAGCGGGCACAGAGACCTGAGGGACTGGTGTAATAGTGGGCGTCGAGGTGTCCCCCAAAGCTTCACGCGCCCCCAGGCGGGGTCAGGGGAGGTGACTGCGTCACAGGCGTGTGGCGCTGGTTTACTCCACGGACGTGTTTAGAGCTGGGCGTGAGGATGGGAGCGAAGACTGTCTGGCGCAGCTGGTCACTGAGCTGTGGCCGCCTGGAGAGGTGCGCGCCCCCCTTCCTTCTCGATGCTGCTCTTCTCCCGCGGCCCGCGGAGCTTCTCCTCCGTGGGCCCCTCTGCCATCCACCCTGCCGCCGAGCCAGCCCTCCAGGCACGGAAACCCCCAAGGGCCGTGGGCCAAACAAACCTTTCCTCCCGGAGCTTGTGGCTATCAGGTATTTTGTCTCCACAACACAAAAGTAGCTAAGATGGTAGTAACATACTGTATGTAACCATACCTAGTGGTCACATCTGTGTATCTCTGTACTTGCTACTGCTTTCTCTTTCTTTTTTCTTTTTCTTTTCTTTCTGTTTTTTGAGACAGGGTCTCGCTTTGTAGTTCGAGCTGGTCCTGAGCTCACTGTGGAGCCCAGGCAAGCCTCAAACTCAGCAATCCTCCTGCCTCTGCCTCCCGAGTGCTGGGATGACAGGCGTGAGCCACCACGCCCGGCACTGTGGTGTGTGGTATTGATGGCTGATGGGTGTGAGTCTCCACGCCCAGCATTGTATGTAGTTACCGGGAATCGAACTCAGGACCTTGCGCTTGCGAGGCAGGCACTGGAAGCACTGAGCTAACCCTCCGGCCCTTCTTTTTCGTCTCTATCTCTAACACATCTGTCCATCTGTGAATGTGTGGTATTATATAATACAGGAAGGCGTACCTGTGTAGATCTATCCAGTGTGTGTATTGATCCATCCATGCTGTGGAAGGAGATATGATTGCTGCTATTTGTTGCAAGAGTCTACATGCTGACTACCTCCTTGCAGCACCAAGAACTAGGTCACCGGCAGCACCCGGGGACTCCCGCACACCCCTCCGGTCGCCACCTTCCTGAAGGGAACTGCAGAACCACACGGCTCACTCTTCGACTCTGGTCCGGGGCCACCCAAGCTCAGTTCTGCTTGTGACGTGGCTTCCTCTCTGGCTCCCAAGGACGGGACCCCAGGGGGACACCACGTGCCATGACCCGGCCTCCTCCTGTGGCCCCGCGAGAGCCACTCAGTGTCTCATGTTCGTGGACTCGTAACGTCTTCTAGGTGACCTGCTCCGAAGTTTTGTCACCATGCCTCGGTGCCCCCTAGGAAACCGGCAAGGTCACGTTTCTGAAATGGAATGTTTGAGACCCAGTTGCTCAACAGATGAGAAGGTGCCAGTGGCAACGCCACCCAGGGAGACCCTCAGCAAGCCCTGCTGTGCCCTGCGGACCCGGGAGCTCAGCCCCCGTGAGCTCACACTCACACCTGCAGCGCCCCACCCCCACCCCGGGCTCAGCGTCTGCGCGGAGCACAAGGAAACTGGGCGCCAGGGCTGCCGCACTGGCCGCGCGCGGCGGGAAGGGGAGCCGAGCCCGCAGGCCGGGAGTGAGAGGCCCTGCGCTGCCTGCGCCTCAGCAGCGGCCTGGAAGGGCGAGGGGGCCGGCTTCCCGTCCGCCGCGTCGCCCCAGGCCCCCTTCTGCGCGTGAGGCAGGCAGCGTGGGGGAGCTGCACCCCCGAGGCTCAGGAGTCGAGTCCGGCTGCTCTGAAGGAAAAGCTCATGAAAATGGCCTGGGGCAGGTGAGTTCCATTGGCCTGGATGCGACCCCGCGCGCAGGGCCGAGCCAGAGGAATCTAACCTGTGAATTCTTCTAGTTACGGCCTCGTCGGACCAGGCCTTTTAACAGCTGGAGGAGGAGATCGGTCTGCGTGGCAGGCGGGGGTAGGCTTAGATAGTGTATGCAGACGGTGGAAAGTCCTTCTCTCCTGTCTTCCTGCTCTCTTGGCTTTTCCAGCCTTTGCTCCCCCCCCCCCTTCTCCGTGCATAGAGCCTGTAGGCTTCTTGTAGGACCAGGACTCGGGTGGGCACCGGCGGGTACACCAGTCCCACTTCAGCGGGCTCCAGGAGTCGCTAGAGTTTAGAACGCAGCCCTGTGCGTCTCAGGGAGCCATGACGGGTCCGTGGGGATAAAACTGGCGGGTCACCCTGTGCAGGAAGGGCTCTTCCAGCCCATGAGCTGCGACGAATAGGAGGACTCATTATCATTTTAACCTCAGCCATGTTCATATAGCAATTTATGAAAACATTCACCGAAACCGTAAAACAACACATCATAAATGTGTCTGTTTGCCAAGAGAGTGTTACCTCACTTCATGATGCCTTGTTTGCTGGAGCCCTTTGCAAATCTGCTGGAGCATTTTCCGGTGATAACAAACCTTCCAGGAACGTACCCGACCCCGTAATTGCTCCCAGACCGGATAATATTTTACCCTAAACTCCTGCCATCCCTCACTGAACCCAAGAACTCTCTAATCTATGCCGAAAATGCACACTGAGCAACTACCCGGTGATGTCCAGTGAGCTGAAGAGAAGAGGCACCCTGAGCCGGACGGCTTTTCCTCCCGACGGCCCTCAACGTCATGAAGCTCCAAGCGTCTGTGTTTTCTTGTCTGTGGGCTCCAGGATTCCAGAAACTTCTCTCTGTAACATTCAGAGCGTGCTTACCCATTTGACTTAAGAAAGAAACTCATATTTTTCTACAGGAGACCCTGACTCTGAGGCCTATTCTTTTCTCTCCTGTAAATACTCCATGAAATGGTGTCGGGTTACCCTTCCGGAAGAAGGCTCCTGAGCACGGCCTGGCCCGCGCCTCCTCCCGGCACCGCCAGCTCTGGGGAAGTGCAGCCAGCTCGACTTGTGTGGCGTGCAGGAGACAAGCACTCTTCAGAAGAAGGAGCCGTGCAGCTGAGCACGGCAGTGATGGCTGTGGTTTAAGCTAAGCGGACAAGTGGCCAAAAATCGAGCTGACCACACTTCACTTCCATCTTGGCCTCCGCTGGACTCACTTCTTACTTCCTGCCTCAGAGAGTACAAATTAAAACAGTCTATACGAATACACAGGTAAAACCCAAGAAAAACAAATCGCTTTCCTGGAAAGAATTCAATGAGTTCTTATTTACTGACTAGAACCCCAGCTTCCTAAAAGTATTTTGAAGCAAGTTTGTCGTTTCAGGACTGCACAGTACTTTAAGGTTTCTGGAGGAGCCATTTTGTGTAAACATCGTGTGTCATTAGAGGAGCAAATATTCATCAGATTGGAGTCTGATCCACGGGAGCGACCGAGCAGCAACACAAAACGCATCTGGAAAAGAAGATGGAGGCAAGAGTGCGGGTGGCTGGCCTCCCAAGCCCCGCTCTCTAATAAATCAGGGCCCTTCCACACCAGACACCCGACCGCGCCCCAGCTCGGGAGCTGCTGGAATCCCCGCGTGGAAAAGCAGCCGAGCGCTAACCCGCCTCTGATCCGAGCTGCCAGGGCGGACCCCTCTGGCAGCTCGCCCTGGACTTGCGCGCCCCCTTTTACGGCGGGGCCGCCTGGGCTCCAGCCCCAGTGTGGGACACACTGAGGACTTCTCCGAGCAGCCGCCATCTCTCCCTGCCTGGTCACCCGGCTTCTGCCTTTATCCTTTGGGTCTCTGGATAAAGTTCTTAGAGAAATCCTGGAAGGCGTTTGATCTGCTCATCCCCGTGGCCGTTCCTGAGAGGGTGAGACAAAGAAGAAACTTGGAGAAAATGCAGACCAGAGCTCTTTATCTCCGGGTCAAAGAGTCACAAAGAGACTCATTTCGGAGGAATATTCGCAGGATATTTTACTTTATCTTGTCGGGAGATGAGGACATTCTGAAACACCTGCCTTTTCCAGCCTGGGTGGTCCAGGTAGGGTAGCAAAGGGGTGAAGAAATCCACATTCTTGTCCCCGCCCCCCCAAAAAGTGAATGTCTTGAAAGCAATGACTAAATTTATCGCCAGAATGTATAAACTTCATGGGGTTTAAAAATAATGAGAGTTTTTCCGCGGAGAGAAAACTGATCATCGCCAGTGAGCCACAACTCTCTGGCCCCTGCAGGGACACCCAGGAGTCCACAGTGTCCTCCTGCTTCCCACGACACTGGAGGAGCCACGTGGCTTCTGCAGCTGCATTGTTTGATATTTTTAAGAATTTTAGGACACGTCCAGGGAGTGCGCTGGCCCGATTCACAGGCAGAGGCAGAGCAGGAAGCAGTTCTCACTAGGGGACAACCTCGGGCTTCCAAAATGAAGGGGACACTTCGAGCGTGAGCACAGCCTTGCACGGGCTCCCCACCCCCACTCACGCGCAGGGTCTGACGGACGCTCAGACAGCGGTGACCCCGGTTCTTTCGTCCAGAGCATGTGTGGCTTCCATTTTGGATACATATGGAAAATATAAACTGCTTTCTGTTTTTATCATTAAACGTGGGAATATACCTTTAGAAACCACAGCAAAAACTACTCTTCCTGTGTGGTCTGAAACTCGTATTACTTTTTCCTGGAGATGTAAGGAGATTTTATATTTAGTCTTTTTCACTAGAAAGTAATAAATGGCTCTGAAGCCAGACAGTTTTTAAGTTTGTTAGTAAACTAATAATCTTTATATCTAGGCTTTGCATACTTAGAAACTTTTGCTTGGCATTTTGACCTATATGGATTAGTAAATTAGATGGTCAGTTCACATATTAATCTGTATTTCATTATTAATGAAAATATGCTGAGTTGAAGAGTTTTCTTTCAGTTAGCAAAAAGTGGACTCCTACCTCTGAAAACCTTTTAGTAGTTTCTTCTTTTTTTAAAGAAAAGAACATAAAATATAGGAATAATGCCAACAACTTAAAAAGGAAACTCAGTGCAATAGATATTTACTGGTTATTCCACTGATATAAATGGAGACATTGACATTTAGTAGGTATTTTCCAGAGGACTGAGGACTTGGCTTCTCCGCAGGATCCCAGCTGCACAGTCAGCGCCCGGAAGCCCTGGTCACGGAGCACGGAGGCGACGTGGGTCAGTGCGTTGACTCTCCCGGGCTCCGCTGCCAGCCGGGGCTGCTCACCCTCACGCCGACCACGGAGGAGGAAGCTTTCGACAGGCTCCGTAAGTCTCCACTCACCGTTGGATTTGTACTGTTGCTGTTGTGGTTGTAGCACCTGGAGCATATGTTGTAGTCACCCTAAGACATAGAATATAAGACATTCGGGGCAGAATGAAGACTTGCTGTAGCGCAGAAAAGAAAATTGCATCCATTTATGTAAAGCAGAGCCAGACATTTGCATTTCTGAATATGTGACCTAAAGTTCATGTCTGCTATAGAAATGAAATTAAAATTCTAGTAATTATCTACATGGAAAGATACTGCAGTGAGGACAACAGAGGGTAGATATGTTCTTAGATAGGCAGATGGGGGGAAAGAATAAGTGAACAGTGAAACCCAGGGAAGAAAATTGCTGCCATGTGATGAAGAAGGAAAAAAATCTTCAAAGCCAGCCAGTCCGCCGGGTGAAGATCCTGCAAGAAAGAAGGATTCAGATGGTCGGAGAAAATGAAGGAGTTCCAGGTGATCTGCAGGTGTTTGGAAGAGAGGCTGAAATGGGCGATGCGGGGACCCCAGGTGCAGGTCTGGGCCGAGGCCAGGCGCGTCAGGAGGCCCGTCCTTGTCTCGACGCAGTGACGAGCCC